>CM073777.1:68945332-69213102 GCA_037158775.1 Hetaerina titia | reverse complement strand
CATAACAAAACCTCCCAATAGTTCGTACTTCTACAAATTTAGCATTGATAATCTTAAATATATGAATTGTTTGATGCTGCACAGAAAGAACGGCTAATGTGTACTTGTAGAGATACAGGCCTTGGTTGTGCGACAGAAATATTTTATCCACTTTAAACTTTCTTGAGTCACATAACCTCCCTAATGATAAATCGACGAGATGCAAAGAATAATCTTCCAATGGTGAACGAGGATTTGGAGTAACTGACTCATTATTGGAATACACCTCATGAAAATTTGGCCTTAAGTCCTCCGGTATGTAAGCAGCGGAACCAACGATAACATAATGACCATCGTCTGTAAAAAGACTACATTCCCGATTGAGTTGTTCTCCTGTAACAGCAACGTTGACAACATTGGATAGCTTGAAAAACCTTTCAAAAACTTTCCTTCTAATATTGTCACTTTCTTTGTCAAAATTGTTGCCAATATACTCTCCCTTACAACTCTGAATGAGATCTGCAGCAGCGGATGGGCCTTGATAATCGTAAATTTCTATCGAAGTCTGATCAGAGGAAAAAGCTATGAAATGCTGTCCGTTCGGACTAAATTTTCTTAAAAAGCATGGTGGTTTTTCTACATTAACGATGGTGAAATTTGGGAAAACATTTTGATGGAATCCTCTAGCAACATGTAAATGAGTGCCAGGTTTCTGGCAAGAGTATATTTCACGAAGACATAATCTCTTGACGATGTTTTGAGGACGGATCGGTCGTGGAACAACAGAAAAATTCCGTCCTTCTGGGTCTTCAATTTGGTATGTCCATTTCCGATTGCTGAACTCAGGGGTTTCCTGAATTTTCACGGTCATTTTGATCTGCAAGAATAACAATAGCTTTACGAAATATATCTTTGTTAATGAAATAATAAATAAATTCAATTATCAGAGAAATAACCATTTGTTTGATTCTCCATAATTTTCAAGTATTATTTCACTTATTCGATTCACATTACCTGACACTGCCGTGAAGAGCAATTCGGTTTCCGAACATTCTTTCCAATTTGCAGCAACTATCACTGTTATTCCTCCACCACAAACATTTAAAACTTTCATCGACCTAAATATTACTTAAACATCAGTTACAAGTCGTATGTTGACGTAAAACACGAATGAAAACAGTTGAGGCTTATGCGGCACTGCCATAAAAATAAAAACCGACACGCGCCTAAGCGGGTTTTCACCGGTCAGTTTGAGATGGCATTCCAACATGACTATTCATTGGAAAAATAAAAATCAGGTAGTCATCACACTTGATCTGTAATATTAAATAAATATTATGTAAATGTTTTTGGAAAGGCCATGTTGGATGAAATTTTCTGTAGCATGAACTTTGCCGCTTAATGAAGATAAACGTTAGGATTCCATTTAATTTTAACTTGGATTACCAGTAACTAGCTGGATTAAAAATATCATCTAAAATATTCCTACTTTCCAGAATTAGGTCTAAAACACTTGAAATCTACAGGTGCAAAATAATGAGGTCTATTGGCCTAGTCTCTTTAAAGTAGTCACATCCAGTTAGTACACATTTTGACAGCAATGCCAATTGGATAATAAAATTAGAAGTTCTACCTACTGTAGAACTTATTTTATTATGAGGTTAATCATAGAAATAGTCTGGCACCTCTTTTTCTCTGTTCACCAGTTGGCACCATAAGCATAATTAATTTTCAAAGGTTTAAAATCCAGATCCAGCAAATGCTATGGGCAAAAATAGATGTGGAGAATTCTTTAATAATTAAAGTAAGAACATTTTGTGAAAGCTTTAATTTGCTTAAAAGTTTCTATCAATTTTTTATCAGGTGAATTATAGGTCTGGAGCTTTACTGGCATATGATATGAGCCACTCAGCACTGGATGAAGGCAAAAGTCATTATAGGCAGCAGCTTACTTTACCTAGTGGAGGACCTGTGAATACTTCCAAGTTCTTATATTAAATATATGTTTAATCATATTTTCTAAGAAACTGGTTACTCAAAAAACAACAATCAGTTTCAGAATGTCACTTAACATTAAAATTCCCCTCACTCTGAAGCATGTTGAGTAAAAAATGCCACATCAGTCAATGGACGACTATCAATGTTTTATAGCTTTTGAGTCATATAGCATGATTTCATGAATCCACGAAATATTTGTTTTTGATTATACACAGTATTTTTTGTTATGCATAAAAGGCCAAAATATGTACCATTAGGAAAACATAGTGTTATTTTTAAAATGCTATACTTAATTTTAAACTGTAGGGAAAGGGTTTTTTGCTAAATCTGAGAATTGAAAATATGAGTTTATACACCACGCATACATGAAGCTTTATTTTCATGTGCAAACACTGGGAGGAAAAAAATTACAGGAAAAGAGCATTTTTTGGTTATGCCACCTTAATTTTTTTAAGAACTCATTAAAACAATAAAATTTCTGCATCAAATCAAGAGGTAACAAAACTATTGTTATTTTCAGCTAGATTTTTTGGGATATTGTTTTAAGTAATTATCATTAAAAACAATCAAGGGATCTGAGTAAAATTTATTCGGCATGCTAATTGATCTATGATATTAATAAATATATGAATTGATATATTTTGTTAATTACGCTATCAATGTGGATACTTTGTTTCAGGAAGCCATATATTCAAGTAACTAACAGTATGGAGAAGATAGAGGCTCACAGTGTGATTGAAGTCTTCATTTGAAAGGTCAGAATTTCTGGAAAATCCATGATGAAGTTATGGGAATGATAGCTATCACACTATGACACAGTTGTGTAGTGGGAAATAAATTTTCAAACTGGCCATCCATGAAGTGGAAGATCATCCCTCACAGATAATGCTGCCACAGTGAAGAAAGTGGAGGACTTCATCCTTTCAGACCAAAGAGCAACCATCCAAATGATCATGAATCAGACTGATATTAGTTACAGAAGTATGTGGAACATTCTTTACAAAGAACTACACAAGTCAAAGGTGTCAGCGAGAAGGGTTTCATCATTACTAACTCCTTTTCACTAGCAAACAAGGTACTGTATTGAATTTTCTGGATCAAGACGAAGAGGAATTTTTTGATTGGATGAATCTTGGATCTATCTATACAATCCCGAGACCAAAGAGATGAGCAAGGAGTGGAAGCAGAGTTACTGCCCCAAAGAAGGCCAAGGTGCTGCAGTCTGCTCTGAAAAGAAACATCACAGAATGATTACCAAAGACGTTTTTTTGCTGACAATACACCTGCTCGCTCATCTCAAGGTGTAGTAGATGAATCAAAGTGATGTGGCTTCCAAATTTTGCCACATCCACCCTATTCCCCCGATCTCAATCCATACAACTTTTTCTCCTTCCCAGAACTCAAAATACTGTTGTGGGTTTGGAGACTTAACAACACAAATTACATCATTCAAAAGTTGGAACAATGGTTTTCAATACAATCTGTTGAGCTCTACAATGACAGCCTTTGAACTGCCAAGAAATGATGGGCAAAATGTATAATTCTAGATGGTGACCATGCAGACAAGTCTCAAGAATGACAAATAAAAATGCCCCTATTTCAGTTATTTTTTAGCAATAATTAAAATTTTACAATACCACCGCAAACCCAACACTTCTTGCAGATTTCTATTAATATGGCTGCACTTATCACACACAAACTTCTTACATTCACGGCAATTGTCTTACAGATTCCAACGTATCTCATTGGTTGTAGATCAACATGGCACTGGTACACTTCCTGGGCTACCAAGCATGATTTTTTAAACATTACCACAATTCCTCTGTAGTTCTTAAAAATAAAAGCTTTTTGAGTTATCTCAAGGGAAAAGACTACCCACGAAGTACCTATAGCTTCTACAGTTTAATGTAGACATGAAGGCATCCAACTCTTTAAGGTCATACTTCAGGAACCAACTTAGTTCAATTTCATTTATTGAGAGACAATACCAGATCACTGATAAAATGATCGAGAACATTTGATAGGAGATTATTTAGTAACAATAATGCATGTTTCATGGAACTACACCTCTTTCTCAAAACATTTGGCCATCTTCTTATAAGAATCGCATTTCCAAGTGTCACACTGTCATCTGTATTGGCCTCTTCACTACTAACAACATGATTTCTAATTAGAATGGTTGGCCTTTGCATCATTTTGGCCTAGTTGGCATGACCAGCATCAATAGTTAATTATAGTATCACCTTGCCAATGAAGTCCTTCCTTATTGCCTCATCAATGGAAAAATTTGACTTGCCTCAGGTCACTGCACTGGAGTTGCTCGAGTGAGATCTTGGTCTCCAGTAATGTTCAAAAGCTATGAGATAGAAAGCAGAGCATATGAACTTTCTTTGTAATTGACCAACCCATCCTCATGAATAAGTGCTAGCTTGCCCTGAGTTTGTGCACAATAATGTTATCCAAGGGTAGCATTAAAAATATGCATGTCGGAACTTGGAAATTACTTTGGAAGCCCCTCCATTATTTCTCTTACCTTTGACCTACATGTACATTATGGCAAATATCAGCATTATTGCACAATAAATCACTACATTTACAGTTGCTTGAGGTTGAAATTTATTGGCACAAATCTCACAACAGTACCATGTACTTGGTTGACTTCTTTACCTTCAAAATTAGCTGGAATATATCTTGAAATTCTTATAAAACCTTGGATTCAGCAATACCATGATTGTGGAGGCAGAACATATTTTCCTCTCAATGTTCAATGCTTTGGATGCAGTATAACCTAATGTGACAGTGATGGAACCAACTGTTCCTATTGTTCAAGCAAACCCAGATGTGATACACTTAAAGGAAGTAACTCACGAAAGACGCTGATATTACACTAGTAAATGCTCTCCTACTACTAATGCTATATTCAATAGGGGAATACAGCCGTATCTATCTGTTTATACTTAATATGCTACTGAGCAAGCAATTGTATCACTTTTGCCTACGCACAAGTTTTTAGCAGAAATAATTAAAAACAATAAGTATCATAAAAGTTTGATGTTTATATAAACCAATGTATTTTCATGAGTATATATGTTTCGTGAAAGAATACCAAAATGTGTTGTGTAATCTTATTGGTCCAAAATTTCAAAGTGAATCTACTCTCTGCTACCAATAAATATTCAAAACAAGAGCTTAAAACAAAGGATCAGTCAAATCAACAACAGGTGCTACCAATAAAACCACCATTATTTAAAAAAAATATGTTTTGAAACATTCTTATATAAATAAAGAGCTTTGGATGAAAATCTTACATGGGCACTAACATTTCGGAAAAAAATTTAAATGCACCCCTGATACACATCTGAATTGGTTATTTCACTAGGACTGGCCATTCTATGATGGCTTCAATTTCATGTTACAATATCTGTGGACTCATTATAACCTGATATTTCAAATTTAAATGTTTAACTGAAATGTGTTACTGATTACAACCAAGGATGGTATTCTGATATACTTAACATCTAATAATATATTATGTAAATACTAAAGATGTGTAATGTATGAAGGAACCTATTTTTATAAGGCAAATTACTTTAATCACTGATTGCATGATAATTTGATACATCACTTGCAACAAATCAACAGTCAAAAAAACAATAACAATTTTTATCTAACTTTTGAAGAATACACCTTTTCCAACACATTCCTATTTGAGCACTTCCAAGAATTAAGTTAGAATTCCAGAACTTCAGTTAGTTCCCAAATCTTCCAATGAACAACTTAAAAATTAAATGATTGTATGAAATAATGTATTAGATTAATGGTCGCATGAGTATAATGAAACTTGTGCTTAAAATAGTGTACATTTAATAAGGCAAGTGTACACATTTTCATGATTCTGGATCATATTTATAGGTGAAAATATATTTACAGACAACTTAGACATAAATATTCACTCAAAAAAATTATGAACCATGCAAAATGATAATATTCATTGATGAAAGAAGTCAACAAGTTCAGTTAAGGTCAGTTAATCAGCTGTTATTACCTATAATCCAATTTCAAAAAAATATACTTTCATAGAAATACACATTGACCTTAGCTCAAGACAGTTATAGGCTTCAATACAATACAATATATTTTGGATATCAGAAGACATCAATGCATTTTTTGAATCAACACCTGAATAGCCATGGTATACCAAGGATGGATTAGTTTAAGAACAGTCACCTAGGTCTTTCTTCAATGCATAGTTCAAAGAAACAACCAAATTAACAATTCTTCATCAGTACCTTCATTAAGGTGTAAATTACAAAAAAAGGACTACATTAAACTTCATGCCGTAAACTTGAAGGAAATCTAGGTCACAAGTTATGTTAATTCATATTTTTTCAGTCAGTAATAATGGAATACTTTGAAAGGAGAATGATTTTCAGCCATTGTAATATTGCTACTGCTAAGAGTTTAATACAGTGCATTTCAAAAATATTTTAGCAGTTACGTTTTAAACCAAGTATCGTACACTAATGGCCTGACTTGAGAAAATTATTGACATTACTAGAGTTTAAACATCTTGAAATTCAAGAGATATACACTATTTAATTTCAATAAACCAATTTGCTTCACATTTTGTATAAATTTTAGGAAGCATAAGATGGACATTTCCTTGGTTTTGATATTGTGCCAAGAAGACAATCGAATTTAGGAGAAACTAAGGTTGAATTTAAAAAATAAGATTTTAACTTAGCAAATAAATGGAAAGACTTCCTAAAGAATTTTAAGGTAATTGGACAATTCACTATTTCAGAATGTTGCCCCCAAAAAGTTATGCAGAAGGGTGACTTAGGCATATGCAAAATAATGAGAATTACCCATAGAGAGCAAAAGGGAAAAATTAACACATGACAAACAGAAATTTAAAAAAGTACATTTGTGCTCATAAACCTGTTTGAATTGTATATAAGCAGTAAATAATTAAAAAAAACACTTGAATGTAATCCAATATGCACATCATTAAGAGCAAGGCATTGAAGTCTAACAGAATAAAAGAGAAAATAACTCATTGAATTGCCATAGGTACAATATTTTTTTAGTCAGTTCTTGATTTTACCGAGGTGTTTTTATGATCTAAAATACTGTAATGGAAGCAAAAGTTGAGAAAACTAATTCATAATATTTATTGATAGTTCTATATAAATCAGCAGAGAAAATATTAATTTCAAGGGGGTACCTTGAAACACAGGAAAATCACATAAATAAAGCAAACTCAACAAAATTAAGTATCCATTTTTGCATCATCATATGCAAACTTGCAAGCTCTTACTAAAAACCACAAATTACTTTTAACATATCACAACAGACAATCATACTTTAATATCATCCCACTCTACTAACTACTATGGAAAGTTTTATTAGTATGCAGTTGCTATTATTCAGTCCTTCCTAGTACACAGGCTTGGTGAACTTGCAACCTCAATATGGTTAAAGTCATTAATAAGAACGCCATGTCTACAGAGTTACTTTGTATATGTAGAAGATAATGCTCTTCACAAAGCTGAGCTAACAATTTTTCTTAGAATATGTTTAGAAGAAGATTCTTTGCAGAAGAAAAAACAAATTCATACGAAAATATTATGATATACTAACAGGATTTCCAAATAGATAATGATAATTTGATCATACATTCAAATCAAAAGTGGCATAATTTAAACAACTGACAAAAATTTTCTTTGATATATACCTGTGTAAATTGATTGCTCATTGACTGATATGAAGCAATTTACCTGAGGTATGATAACACCTTTACAGCCAACCATTGATGCATTTTACATTAAAGTGGAAGGATTATGATAATCAACACCTTTGAAGCAAATTTTAAGCATAATCTAAAAATCTAGCTTTAAAGAGAAATTTTCCATTGATGTGATACTTGGACGAAGTAATTCCTACTTCAAATAGTTTTAACCAAGATTATCTCAGTGATTTTACTTAGATGTATAATCAAAGAATTTTAACTTTCAAATTTTGAAATCTTCATTAACATGTTAAAATGTTCACACTTAGGCTTCTGAATCAATAAGATGGATACTTACAACTAATTCATAATAATACGAGCCACTTATGAAAGTAAAACATCCATGACTCTTCAAACTTTACTCACAAAAATTTTGCAATTTCAGGTCTTAAGATGGAAAATTTAACTATCTTACATAGACAACCTTTCACTTAAGATGTCTATCTTTCACATTTTCACATGCGGGGGAGTGTACACCAACTAAATTGTAATCAAGTCTTATCCTTTTCCTGATAAACAAACTCAGTTTTCTGACATTCAAATGTTCAGTAATGGCAAAGAGACAAGTTTATGAACTATAATCCTCAAGTGAAAGCATGAAAATGTTTAGAGGACTAGGTGAACAGACTCATGCACACTTAAGAATGCATGTTAAATAGAAGTATGCATGTGGAATCATACCCTTATTAAGCTCCTTTCATTATTCCAGCTTAGTATTAATACACTTTTGGCTTGATGTTATGAAAAGGTCCAAGTTTTATGCTATCAATGCAATTAAACGTGGAATGCCAAAAGATATGAGAGGAGACTGGAGAGGCATGAATGAGGAAGGAGCTTCTACATTTATCAGTAACGACTGGACGTCTGTGCTCGGACGGAAGCTGCTGCTGCATTTACTGCAGCACCTTGGACATGCTCATTTCTCAAGAATTCAGTTGTAAACTCCTGTTGTGCTTTCGCAAAACTTGCTCCAGTACTACGATATATGCGGTGGATCTGAAAGATGTACAACAATCAAGTGAATATCACTTCTTTAGAGAGAAAGAAATACCCCACATAAATTGCAATGTTCCCTAAAGCAACAGTTGGGAGAGGTGAATCAAGAAGAGGAATTAAAATGAATTTGACATAACTGTAAGTCTATCTTAAAAGATGCTCACAGTACCAGGCAACCCACATATCTTTGTTTGACTGACTAATAGTCTGACTAACCACTTTTAACAAGACTTCCAGATATGTCACTAATAGTACAAAATTAAAAATGTAAGCAATTTTCAAATGAAAATTTTCAGCCATGCTAGTGGCTCTCATTTTAATTGTAGACCCTGACTGAAGGCAAGGTGACATTTAAAATCGAATTTGAACTGGCCAGAGACTGCCAGGAAAATGTCAGAGAAGAAGGGACATCAGTGAGAAAGGGGAAATAAAAGTTTATAAGGAGGCATAATCTTAATTCACAGCATAAAGATAATTTTTTTTTAATTTGAAAATTTCTGCAACGCAGAAAAAGCCAGCATCTAAAGTGTAAATGTGGAATTGCCATGTTTTCTTTCTTTCTTTACAATGGAAAAATTCCACAAAGTAACGGCTAAAACAGTCTCTTATATTGAAAATTTCTTTTGAAGAGAAGAAGAAAATTTCTTTTTCCACTTAAAAATTTTTTAGTAGAAAAGCCAAGTTGTTTAATTTTCAAATTTCAATACGAAGATTTTCCACCAAGTTTTGCCAGAAACTGTTTTATGTATAAAGACATTGTAAGAAAGGTAGTCATGCAATTCCCAAGGCACAAGGCAAAATTGGTAGCAGAACATGTTTTCAATCCACGGTTCCTTTTACCTTTATTTTATGAGAAAACATTAAACAGCAATGTCATTGAGGTTCTTCCCTCTTTACATACTCCTCTCTCCCCATTCTATGATATCCCTTCTTACCCAAACCTCCCCCTGAATGCCTCTGGCCAGATCAGGTTTATTGCAAAATGTTTATGGATTGGGTTTCCAAATAAAATGAAATTTGCTGGCATTGCTCAAACATTGAGAATATTCCATTCCTTTTCTATTAAATGACATCATCGTATATCACTGTTGATTGTACCTCAATGATTAGAGAAATGAGTTTCATTTGAGAGGGAGGACAACTTGGTGTGAATTAATGATATTGGGACTGATAGGTAAGAAATTAATGAAAAGTAACAGTGAATACACTGGATTCACTAAATAACTGAATTTTTTTGGAGAGAATGAAACATTTAGAATTTGTTCATTGAAATGATCATTATGTACAAAACCAAATTTACCTTGGAAAGCAAAAAGAGATCCATCATAGCAGCTGAACCAAAACCAATGCTGATTATTAGAATCAAGATGCCAACCACGATACCACTAGGTGTTCCATCAAAACATTTAATGGCCACCAATAAACCACTACAATAAAAACAAAAAAACATTAATTAATACAATATCAAACTTCACAGAGGAAACATTTCATATGCAACTAACACATGAATAACATACCAATTTCCTGATCCCAAGATTCCAATACATTGGATAGTGCTGGCCATAAATTGAAAGAAGAATACAAAGAAGAACACCATGAAGTTGAAGGAGCTGTCACTTCTGCAAAATTGAAACATAACATCAAAAAGTCATGCTCTCAAATTTTCAGGGGCAAAATAATTCATGACAGTGAAACATAAGATTGACTTTGCCATTTCATCGAACATGACATGTTTTTGTACAAGATTATGAATAATACTTCAGTTTGAAAAAAATAGGAAACTTCAATTGGATTGAAAATGTATGCAGACGCTCTGCAAGAAGAAATCTTCAAATTATCAAGACTGTATTTCTTCTAAGAGTCTCATACCAACCCTAGAATCTATTATTTTTGGTTTGAAAGTGCTCGCCTGGTAACACAATATTTATATAAAGCATGGACCAGACTGCTAGAGTGGCTAATGGCTCTTTCATATTTTCCTATTACTTTTTTCTTTGGTTTTGGAATATATAAATGTATAACATTTTTACACTTGTACTTTTAGTCTGCCATACAATTTTTAATAGTCCTTATGGGGAACTCATTTGTTCTCATTTATCTTTTGACATGAGTTCAGAATTCCTCCTCAATCAAACCTCTCTAGCACTTCCAACTATTATGCAGTGTTACTACATTTAATGATTGTGTTTTTACCCACGAATTTTTACTTTTAAACCTTTGAGGAAATCTAAGCCGTAAACAAAACAGTCAAACACTGGAGGCTTAACAAATTCAAAGTTTTCATGCAACTCTTTCATTAAGGGTTACTCCCAACTACCAGAAGAGAGAACATGAGCATTTTTCACCGACTCAGCTGCCTTTTAGTCAGGAGCCAATCGCCTTCCCTTGAGGATGACATTCCATTTATTTAAGAGGGTGGTCCCAGAAGTACCTGGCCTAAAGATGGGGGTAGTTGTTTGAAAAATATCTCTGTATTAGAAAGTATGTAATTTATAAAGCATAATTTTCAAGTTTGAAGATGGTACGTTGTTTAGTATTTGTTTGGCAGCCATCAATAGTGAATGTTTTCAGTGAATTTGTGAAAATGGAGAAAATAGGTCATCTTTATGTGATAGAATAATTTTATTTGAAAGGCCTCCGCCCAACCAATATAAAAGCTGAACTGGATTCTACTCTGCTCCTTTGTTTACGACAGTAAAATATTGGGTAGCAGAGTTTAATCAAGGGCATATGAGCTGTCAAGACTAGTATCGTATTGATCAACCAAATGAAATGACCACTCCAGAAATGGTGGAGAAAATCCACAATGTGATACTGGATGATCGTCGACTGAAAGTGTGCAAGCTAGCAGACATAGTAGGCATTTCAAAAATCTCCACCAAATGTTCACATGCTAGGAGTTGTATCCAGGGAGGGTGATGTCATGCCACCGCATTTATTTAACAATGGTGAAAAATATCAACAAAGAAGTTTATATACATGTTCTAAAAAAATGTAGTGAAGCTGCATGGATGGAAACTGTTTCATCTAAAAGGCTGTACATTTTCCAGCAGAACAGTGTGCCAGCCCATACAAGTCATTTGGTGCAAAATTGGTTGTCAGATGTCGACATGTTTAGATTCAAAGATTCTGGCTTCCCAACAGCCCAGATTTAAATCCGTTGGACTACTATGAGCGGAACATGGTTGAAAGTGTCACCAACATCCAGACAGCCAAACATCTGCACCATTGACAGCCATTATTTAAACGACATTTACTAATATTGACTGTGGCACATTAAAATGGGCCTGCAAAAGCTCCAGACTGAGAATGGAGGCCGTCATTCAAGTAAGTGGGGAATACATTAAATAAATTTGTTGTCTATGACCATTCAAACAATTTAGTACAACACATTTGTAAACATTTTCATTTCTGTAATGGAAATGTTTGGAAAAATTGTTTAATTTGTCCGGATTATTATGCTGCACCCTGCATAAAACACAAAAAAATACAGGAATTATCATAGAAATAGAGGATGTGGAGCTATTGGCTGTTGAACAAGTCACAAGGAAGAAAATCCTAATTCTTCATTATTTTTATTGGCTATAGGATTTTCTTCCTTGTGACAATTATTATAGAGATCGCTATAAGGGCAAAGAGTATTACCTGAATGCTTTATAGGCTGGTCTGTACCAACAAACAAATGAGAAAGGTGTGAAGAGGATCAGGTATAATATTGACACTCCAAATGTTGAAAAATCTGATAATTTGAGGAGTAGTGCAAGTCCACCAATCACATTTAACACCAACACAGCAGAATGATCTGGAACAGACAATGGTTAATTTTAATTCAAAATTTTTAAAACTACCTTTACAAAACATATTAGTAAAATATGCCATGGTACAAGACAAAGCATGACCATAAACAAGGCAATGGATTGCAATTAACCATATTCTGCCATAGAAAGTAGGCATGCCTCAGAAATGTACAGAATGCGACAAAATGATGTCTTTAGTGAAATGTAGCTTCATTCTTAGCAAAATTAAAATAATTATTATTTAGCCATCAAGAAATTCTCTTTGTTTTCTGAGAGAACTTTTTCAGCTTCCCAGGGATTTGTCTGATCAAAAGCCTACCTTACCATATTCAGGTCCCTAAACATGAATAGCAATTGCTTGAGATAAAGGAAGCATCATTATAGCCTTATAAATGTATTCCCATTGACAAAGAACAGTAAACTTGAAGTGCAAAAATGTCACAAGGACATCATTCCCAGGCAACTAGGAGAATTGTTAACTAAGCAAAAAATTTTCTATAATAACAAAACTAACTAATTTTATGGGTATCACAAGTGAACATACAATGACACTGTTATTGAATAGATATTATCCACTTGGAATGGAAAAGAACTTCCACAATAAGGTCCTGCACTCCCTTTTTCCAGGAGAAATTTGCCCACCATTACTATGGCTCCAATGTGTACCTCTTACCAGGATTATCCTCCACTGTTACTAGCTCTAGCTGCCTGCTCTCAACTTCTACTAACTCAGTTTCACTTATTTGAATATTGCATTTATTTTGGACATTGTGTTTTCCCATTTCATTCAATTTTACTAATGAATTTTTTTATATCTTGGGCACCCATTGGTCTTTGATAAATGATCACTTGAAAACAGAATATTATAAAATGGGAGCATTGCATGCTATTACACACAATAATTTGCTATGAATATCAGAAGCATTATGTGACTGTGGTCCCAAGTGAATGATAAAATGCAAATCACAAAAATCATGCATTATCCGATGATACTTACACAACCACAAATAGTACAACATTCTAACAACTTTCTGGAACTCCAAAGGAATGTCTACGTTGATATCCTGATAAAAACATGGTTGAAAGCAGCATTTTTCTGGTAAAGGTGGCCAATTATTTCTTCTGGCTGTAAATATAATAATTGAATCAATCAATATCAATAACACTCCAATCTTAGCAATTTTATGAAAGACTGCAACCAATGGTTCTCAAAACTAAATTTGGGACCTCCACTAATAACCACTGTTCTCTTGTTGAATAACCATTTTCGTGGAAACTGAAAATCCCAATTTTCTGTGGTCTAATATCAGAGTTTTTAATTGTTCTTCTAGTTCTGTTAATTTTGTAACTCCATGTCACAGGTTGTGTTTACTACAAATAACTCTTAGTAGTTCTTCTTCCTGTCTTTTCCAAGTTCTTATCATCTTTTCAGTTTGTGGTAATCCAAAAGTCCTCTCTATTTATATCTCTACTTAATCACATGTAGCCAAGTGCAATATCATGGCAGAATCTTATTTTACCCATATTCTGCCATGAAATCTGAACTTAAAATTAACTTTTATGATTTACACAAAAATGTTTCACTTAAAAATGCATTCCAATATTTAAAAATGAAGTAACACCCTGCTATTCCTATGCATTCCTTCATACCTGAATGCAATGATTGCAATTATTCAGGATTGTGCTAGTGGAATAGACTCATAACCATTCAGGCTACTTCCTCACCCCCTCCCCAAAGTTGAACAATAAACTCCACTATAAGAGTCAAACATAGCTGATAGTGCTTTCTAAAATTCATAAAGTAACAAAGAATGTGGATTTATTATCAGCATACACCCCATGGGAACTTAGCTTAAAGTTGGAAGTTACACCACTCACATCCCAATGGAACACATGATTTCATTAGATTTTGCCTAATTGAATAATGCATACCATAACTTTAGATATCAGTGGATCTGAACTTGTTTAATTTAAATGCTCCCTCTTTCAGAATGAAGTAAAATATAAAAATATACAGTACAAGTAAAAGACTATATCATGCAACTTATTATTTCAACAGAACAGAAAAAAATAACATGGAAAGATGTTTTGTAACCACTCTTTCGCAAAATGACAAAATGCATTAGATACTTAATAATGTATATTCATATAGACCATAAGTTTTAGACACAAAGTTTAACTCAAAATTTTGATTACTGATGCATAAGACGCACCCCATACTTTTACCATATTTTAAGGGGATAGAAGACCTTTCTACAAGTTAGCGAATACGGCACATCATAAAATTAATATAATACATTAACAACACATTGCAGACAGAGATTCCATTGTATTAAATTTCATTGCATGTCAATTTTTGCAGCCTTTCAACACAACTCATTACTTTTTCCTGTTTTTATGGTGCAGTGGCGTGTTACCTGTTATTTGCATACAGTATTTTTCAGACATGTGAAAACCATGTTATACACAGACTGTAAAAAATTCTATCAAATAAACTATGGTAATTAAATTGCTACTGAAATATTGGACTACATATACCATTATAAGGAGAATTTTTTAGTTCTTCTTCTCGCCTTCTAATTTCTTCTGCTTTTCTATCTAATTCCTCCTGGCGGCGCTGCAAGTTAAGAGTAGTAAACTGTTAGTTTTGAACAGCAGGCACTTTAATAAAAACTTAAAAAAAGCATGAAAGATTGTAAAAATTTGCAGAACAAATTCTAACTTCATGATGTGACTAACCATCATGATGTGACCATGGGATAATCAAGAGTCATTCTACCTCAGATGGTCTCCCTTTTCAAATATTCCTTGTAACCAAACTCTCCAATACTTTAACAGAAAAAGTATTCCATTGGGAATTTCAGCATATTTTTTTAACATCAAAATTTCAAGTTATTAAATAATGAAGAATTAACAAACAGCAAATTAAAAATAGTTTTAATGAATGCATCTTTAAGCATAGGGAAATTGTGAAGCCCTCTTATACCCACAGCACAAAAAATATTTAAATTACTTGCTACCTTCACATTGAATATTAAGATCATTTCATGGATTTTAACATTTAATTGAATTGAAGATGATGACTACTAATTTCAATTTTTAACTGAACTGAACAATTACATACCACCCACCAGAGACATTTAAACAGAGAGATAATCATTACCATATTTATCATGTCTACAAGCCATCAATCTGGTTAATTTTGAATCCATAAATCTATGAATGTCAAATTTTCATACCACATGATCTAATACAATACATAAATCAATGTTAATCAAATAACATACACAGTATGTTTATCAATAAAAGTAAATAACTTGTTATCATTAAATGAACTACATAAAATACAATATTCATAGAATAATATGAAATATGGATACATACCTTGATTTCCTTTATCAGTAACATGAAAAAGAAGAAAAAGGACACTTGAGAATCCAAATTTTGAAAGACTATTAAATACTAAAAATGTATTCATTAAATACAGAACACCCTTCATGAAATTAAATGGACTGAGTAATCATGTAACTCGGGCAGTAATCAGTAAACCAACAGATTTCCACATTTGAAGTTCCCCTCTGAAGAAAATGTATTCGTATTAGGATTATTATTAGTAGTATACATTCTTAGGGTAGGCATTTGGATGGACACATGCTGAATATGCCTACATTTATTTCTTGGCTTTGCCTAACAGAACACAACCTGACATCCCACATCACATTGAACCGTTCTTCAATTCCTAATATACTGTATTCTATCTCCCTTCAATGCTTCAAACATGTCTATCCTTTTCCTACCGCTAATTCCTATGCAAAACAACCTCCCCTCTATCACAATCTATACCATTTCATAGCTAATCAAAATGTTCTGCGTCCATCTTTCCTATTTCATTTGCATTTCTCAAGCAACCCTCACCCTTCCCCCCACAACACCTAGTACTTTGTTTTCCTTTCTGTAAATCTGACCTCAATTAGAATAAATACAGTAATCTATCGAATATCTGTGGGCGGATACCCGTGCCATTCTCTCTTCCCAGCAACTCAAAATTTCAAAACATTTACAATCGTATGGATAATTAAATAATATGAAACTTTGATACACTTTTAAAAAATACAAATTTGAAATGCCTGGGTCCTCTTATAAGTTTTTCATTTGACAAACTCAAAAGTTATCAATATTATTTAACGTTTAAATTTAAACATTTTTCCACCATCTCTACTTATTCATTATCAATTCATTTCCCCTCAAATTCAGTAGCCCTGGGGATTTCATATTCTTCTTTAAGGCAAGCAAATACATCGATTTACCATACAGCAAATAAGTCATTAACTATCAACAATGCACTATTTTAATTAGTATCATATGACAAATATGAATCTACATTTGCTATTGTTTTTTTTACCTTAATCATTTGTCAGTCACATGTTTTTTCCTGCCTACATGATTGGTTAAAATGTTCTGCCATTCTCTATATGATAACTCTATGTTCTTTTAAATTTATGATTTCACCCTTATAAAATGGCTAGAAAATGAAAAATGTACTCCCTGTTGCTGAAAAAAGTCAAATTAAATACATGGAATGAAGAGTTTCCATGTACTCATCTGTTTATATCATAACTAGATTCACCAGATATTTTAGTTCTCTGTGTTTTTCCATCACTGGTGCTGAAATGGACAGCTGCTGGGTTGTTAGCACTTCAGTACAACAAAAGGAGTGATTTCATGGTTAGTAGTTACCAAATATATTTTCATTATGCTACAATGTATTTGGTATGAGATTTCAGGCTGATTTACGATTTTGCATGAGAGGGGGAGGGTCAGTCTCCAGAAGCAGAGGAGGAATTAGGTATGATAATCGAATTACTAAAATAAATGTTCTTTATGATGTCTTATCCCCATGCTTATCAAAGTCCTGTACTCAAACAGTGTCCCTGACAGCCTTGTCTCAGAAGACTGCAGATGCAGAAATATTATTTAGAACCTTCATCCACATATCCATTTAGCTATTGAATAATAAAGTGTCAAATCGAAAAGTGAATGTAATATCCCTCACTAGTACATCAATTTCTTTACCAAAACACATTTACAATGTTATTTGGGACATTTCAGTAAAAGAAGTGGATGAGCAAGATTGAGAAGACAGTCTTTTTCTAATTGGAAAATAACATCAGGTGGGAGGGAGGAGAGAGGCCAATCATGTTGGGAAGTAGAAAACAGGTTTGGTAGTATACTTGGTGATAAGAATATTTTCACATTTCACACAAGAAAACAAGGACACAAAAGGTGCATATGACAATAAAAATATGGCAAAAACATTTTCATGTATTCTATAACTTGCACACCTTACTGAAGACCCTAATTTTTGTACAAAAACCAGCCACAGGGAATGTACTAAAATTGTATATTTTACACCCATAGACAATTCTCAATTTCAACCATGCTCATAACAGAATGAACAGCAGTCCTTTTGAAAGAAATTAATAACAACATTTTTAACAGTAAGAGGTTTCCCACCCTATTATTTTGATATTATACATTGTATATGGTAACTCCTGACCTCCAATGCTGCAGGGCTCATCTGCTGCTGACCACTTTTAGCATATGGTGGTGGCTGCTGGGGCATTTCCATTGTAGGCTGCATAATAGCAGGGGAAGTCATCCCAGCCATGCCACCCATCCCAGAGTCATAATGTGGAGGATTAGCTGCCCCGCGAACTTGCTGCAAATAAATTAGAAACATAAGAAATTTGTCTCAAAAAGCATTTATAAAATTGCCACATTCAAATATTTACTAGTCCCAGGATGCAAATGTATTTCAGGTCATCAAATCATATGACTCACATGGTAAGGAAATTCATATCGTAATCTTAAAATATACTAAATACAGGAATTTTAATATATGTAACAGGATTTTTAATGGTTTTACAGTGGCCTAGGTTGTTTCCTAATGTGTATATCTACAACTCAAAGTTATACCCATTAACTATGGCTGTTACCTCTGGTTTAAATCACAGTCAAGATGAATGGTTTCAAAATCGATAAATTTCAGTATTTGTTGATATTATATGCATTTATAAAACTCTTCAGTCTTTCAGTTAGCTAGTTCATTCCCTTAACAAGTGTTAGGAGGTTCATGGAAATTTTTCAATGGTTAAAGGGCATTCATGTGGGAACTATTACTTAAGTGTCATTGCTGGTACCTTGTGTGTCCAAATTTCAAGACTATTATAATACTCTAAGGTTGTTCAGCCTTTTTGGTTAAGCAAATTCATAAGCTCTGTTGTCCATTCATCACTAATGGTTGCCCTTGCTAGGCCAGCAGCATGCAGCCTATTAGTTTATCACACTTCCTTCTCCAACATTAAATATTTTTGGCAATTTTTCATGACTTCTAAAATGCCTCTTCCTCTGTTATGAGGGGCAGTCAAATGAAAACTCAATGGATGACCACATTAGAGCAGCCTGGGCACCTACAAGAACATTAACCAAAAACTATACATGCCTGTGAGTTGTCACTATGCAGTTCTCCTACCACAGCGATGGCAGTATTGATACGTAACAACAGTGTTCCCACCTTTCGTTCAGACCAAGTTTTGGCGGGTGTTCAGTTTTCATTTGATTGCCCCTAGTACATTAAATTTTAATTTCTATCACATTCTTCAAATACCTCTTATTATTTCTGGGATTCACTTTTCCTATTCTATTTGAATTCCATCAACTTCATCTCTTCTTACATCACACATCAAACTTCTTCACTTGCCATTATTCTTTTGATAACTTATTTTCCCCAAAAATATATCTAAACATCCATCCTACACCACACCAATCCTCTTCCAAGTCAACATATGTAAGCTTGACAATGGCCAAAACCAAGTTTCTACAGGCATGAATGTTATCTCTATATATTGATCAACTATCATAACTCAAACTGAAATATGGAATTTGCTATTTTCAATGCTTTAAAATTAATCATGCTACACTTGAGTAGGATGGGCAACACCACCAAGTAACATAATTATGTACTTCAGATAAAAGAACAAGTATCCAGTGTATATAAGACTTGTACCTGGCCTTATATAACACATTGAGTTGACTTTGCATGTACCTTCATTCTTAAAGCAACCTTAATGGAACAAATTCAGTCTCATTGTGTAAAGTATTATCTATAAGATGGCAGTTCCCAAAAACTGCATATTTTGAAAGACATTTGTGACAAATAACAACAATGATAGTAGGGACATGAGAGTGTAGTGTGAAATGTCCATTCAAGTCAAGAGAACCTTAGTGCTCATTAAAGTAATTTCGTCATCAGCATTTCTAGAATAAATCCAAGTTTCAGCCAGATCAGTCTGTTACTCTTAAGCTTAGCATTTGTATGAATTGGACGAGTTGAATTACTTCCAAAACATGGATGAAAAAGAGTTTTGCGTGCAGATTAAACATTTTCTGAAAGGTAAATTTCCTCTAGAGACAATAAAAACTTGATAAACAATAAATAACTTGATGGTTAATTATTGTTTTCAATTAGAGAGCATTAATAAGTGGTTTGAAAATCTTTTGGAGAGGCCATAAAAACACAAGCGATACAAAGTTCTGGACACCTTGTTCAGATCACTACTCCAAAATTCAGTGATGAATAAGAAAACAGTATAGGTGCAGAATGTAGACCGCTATTTCTGTATGCCTCTCAAGAGAATGGATACACGATATTTGAACATAAGACATCTACAAGATTAGTGCCATGATTGCTCGGTGTAGACCAAAAATGAAACTGTGACTTGTTCCAAGGCCAGTTTGCAACTGTTTCAGAGAAATCCACATGACTTGCAAGTGTTACTTCATTACTTTGGACAAAATAAGGACACACCACACCTGAAAACAAGTAGCAATCTACACGTTTGTCAGTCAGCAAGAAGTCTACAGCAAAGAAGGAGAAGACTATTCCTTCATTTGGAAAGGCTATAATCTGTTTTGCATTACATGCACTAATATTTTTTGATTAATTGGAAAATGGCCAAACTCTCACAGGTACATACTATGTATCACTATTGGATCATTTTAAAACAGAGCTGCAAAAAAAGTCGCACTTGGCTGCGGCCATAATCGCTTAAGCTAAGGCTCCAACCCACTATCCTTCTCCTTTAATCTCCAGATCTGGCTCCCTTGGACTACTTACTGTTCTACACTATGAAAAATTGGTTGGCAGAAAGGAAATTTAATTCCAACAAGGCGATTGTAAAAGAAAATGCCAAGATTTAGTGGAGTTAGAAAAATATTTGGAAGGGATAGACAAACTGGGCAGCACTGGACAAATTTATGAGCCTAAAAGGAGGCTATGTTGTACATAAAATTGGTTCATTCCAAAAAATGAAATACTTTTCGTTTTTCTCAACTATTCAAACCACCCTCGTATTTAAACATTAAAGGTGGAGAAAAATAATTGTCAAAGACCCAGACGCACACTCAATTCTTTTATATTCCAATTCCATACTGTAGTTTCTAATCCTTAACTCAAATATTCAGATGGAATATATAAGAGAACAACCCAATGGGAAAGGAAAATATGGAAAATATGCTATAATGATTTAATTTTGTCATTCTTATTATCATTCATAATTATTAATTCTGTCATTAATCTTGTAATTTGTCATTCTTTTATCAGTCAACTTTACAGTGTGTGGAATCGTTAAATTCTGTGAGGTGGGAAGAAAACAACCTCGTCGCTGAACTCTCGTTGGCAACAGAAATTTGTCTGGACTCAAAGTTTGTCGCAGCAGATGCAACACACTAAAAATAAATAAACATAATTTCCATTAACTATAGGGTTAGTTTCTCACAGGAAGTCACAGTGCTGGAGGTTTGGTAAATCGGTATGCACACATAATTCTGGGCATTTGGTCATTCAATGTCCACTGCCTACATTAATAAGGCGATTTGACAGTAAAAATAATTGTCACATAATACATTTACAATGCATTTAAACGGATACTCCAAGCACTCGTGATTCTATCCTCACATGCGATCAATTACTTTAAAAAATCGACCTACATGATGATTCCCTCTCAGGCCTGGCATTTCAACAGCAAACAAATTACCGATGTAAATATACATGAAGTAATTAGGTAACACAAGGTTATAAACTGCAAGAAGTCACAAAAACACAACAACGAATATAAATAATAATTATAACTAATCCTGTTCTCACAGTCGTTGGTCGCTGAGATCCTTTGTTATCGAATGGGTTGTAGTCCTCAATATCCCGTTGGACATTATTAGTGCTGGCTGTCACTTGTTGAATTGCTGGATCCTAATTAATAAGAGATTGATTATCAGAGTAAATTATTACACACACAAATTGACAGTAATCAAAACATTGACATTCAGTGAACCATTTCGTGGACAAAATCATGGATAAAAATGGTATGAGCATATTTCTACGCTGATATAATGATTGGAAGAGGACACTTGACTTTGGGAAGAAGTAGCTTATGTGAATATATTAAATGCAACACAACAATATTCCTTGGGGGGGAAAACAGATGTAATCAAAATCTTAGATAACATCTATCGGTAACATAACGTAAGAAGTCTTGTGACTACGTAGCACCGAGTGAATCACTGTCTTACATTAAAAGGATTGTCCACTGAAGGCTCCGCGAAAGGATTTTCGTCAAATCCCGACATTTTTGATGGGTCCGTATTTAACGCAATGAATTACAGCTTGGAAAACTAGTTAAGTTCGAACAGTACACATTACTCGGTCTTCTTGCCACAGCAATATGTCATTCCTTCTGATTTCTACTCCTAAGCGCAGGCGCCACCCTCAACTAATGACGTTTCATTAAATAGACCAATCCGAAGTCACATTAGTCATAACTGAAATCGAGCGCGATATTAAAGAGTTAAAGGAAGACATCTTTAAGTAACTTATCCTGTGGAATACTTCTGGGAAGAAAATAACTTTTGATCGCAAACATTAAGTAATTTATTGGTGTAAATGCTACTTAATTTTGATACTTTTATCGCATTTAATTATTTGCTTCTATATTAAGGAATATTTTCTAACAAGCTTGATTAAGAATGAATCTGAACTGCTTTGCCTGTATTTTCGCATCAAATTGATGCAGGTACGTAAGATATTTTATTTAGTATATATAATAACTCTTAATGAGATTTTGTGAAAATAAAGCTAATTAAATGCGTTCAGTGTTGTCGTTATAAGGGGATTTTTTTTAAACATTTACAAAAATTTCGCCTTAATTTCAAAAATGTAATTTGGAAAACTGTTGGACTTTTCTATCGCTATCTCTACTAAAAGTTAACATAGATGGATTAACTACCGCAGAGTATTATCACTCTAAAGATCCAAATAATAGTTTATCCCCTGGAGATACATGATATCTTGAATTGAGTTTTAATTTGTTTGTTTTGTATTTGACGAAGTTACTCAAAATTATAAATTGGAAATGAAGACTTCAAGTTGATTTATCATTATTATTAACAATAGGAATAACCTAATTTTTTTGGAAAAAGTAAAACCATGAATTAATTCGCCAAATTATGAAGACATTATCATATCAAAAATTATAATGATATTCAATATTATTGTAATGTTCAAAATCATATTATGGTATTTGTAGTTGAGAATTAATGCTTAATATAGAATTTGAGAATAATTTTGATTTGAAATACATGAGGGACATATAAAGGTTGTTACTTAGGGAAGTTGCATAGTATGTACAAATTATGTATTTATAAACATTTGTACATAATTATTGAACTATTCCTTCTAGTTTATCTCCATTGACGATTCACCCTATTAAAATTACTTTGCCACCTCTTTTACTTTGCTTGCTACAATCTTAAAGAAATGTATTTTCTAGGTATATGAAGTGTTCAATAAACAAGTTTTGGTGACTTTTGAAATCAATACTCTTTGATACAATGAAATGAAAGCAATATGTACAGTGGTGTGTTATCTTTCTTTTATCTTGTGAGGTACTCATGGAAGTGCCTGCCACATTATGGATAATAATCTGGCCTATAAGGCAGTATTGTACTGTGTTTGGGTGGGTACTTTGTCAACTGACTCCTGAGAATCACAATCATGAAATGGGCTGCTCAGTATATTAACTCATTAAAGAATGCATTGAAAGCCTTTTTAGGTTAAATCATATCACAATATGAGTGGTTACAACAGTTTACTCCCTAATCCAAGATGGCGCCAATCAAGTGGAAGTACATGAAATCTTCCCCATAGACAAGGTCACAAGTAGGAGACATAGTGTAGTGGAAAGTTCAAGTGACAGTGATCTGTGTGCCTAAGGTATCCATATCATTGTGTTCATGGAAAAAGGGAGAAACAATTTATGGGAAATACTGTATGGAGGCCATAATTCAACTGGAACTTGCAATTCATTGAAAACACCCACACATGATATGATATCCTTAGCAAATGTGCCATTCTATAAGATAACAATATTTAACCACACTGCCAAATTGAAACAGGCCCAAATTGAAGGGTTGGATTGAGAAGCTGTCTTCCCCCTTATGGTTTTGATCTGGCCCTACGTGACTCTAGCTTGTACCAAAGGTCGAATAAGGAGCTAGACTTCTCCAGCAATGAGGAGGTGTATGTTGTTATACAAAATTTTCTCCTCAAACAGGCCATCTGCTTCTTCATAGAAACATATTAGAAATTGGCATGCAAGTAAAGCAAATGCCTGAATCTGGTAGGGGAATATGCCAAGAAGTAGATGAATATAATTTTTAATATTCTCTTTTTTATTTATAATTTTTTTTTAATTTGAAAACCAGTGAAACTTATTTATTGAACACCCCTAAAGGTACCTACTTTTTGGATTGCTTTTTGTTGTTAGATTGGGGGATATTCAGATTTAGGTGCATGGCATGGGTTGGGCGTGGGTTTTTGATATCAGGAGGTCTGAACTGGAAGAGGGAACTAAGGGGGAACAAAGATAAAATAGCATCGTTAATCATTACAACCTTTATTGATTTGAACATCCCTAAAAAGAAACCACCACATTATTCTCCCTGGAGTATTCAGTCTCGAATTTAAATATAGTAGAATGAAGGGCTGCAGTAAACCAATCCTAGGATTGAAATACTGATGATGATGCCTAAAAAGTAGTTAACTAAAAACCTTAATTAATACAAGTACTGAAATTCTTAAATAACAGGGATTGAAATATTACTTACAATAGCAAGTTAGGAGACTTGATAAACTGGTCATAAGTACCTTAGCTGTCTGGCACTTAAAAATATTAATTGAAAAAATAGCTAGAATAATATATTGCTGAAAGAACACCAATTTCCAAAGGTAATTGACTCCAAAAATCAGCATTAATGGCTGGCTGGTGATTCCTGTGATGGAAGAGCAGGGCACACTATTGGTTGATGGTCTTGTAGAAATGAAATAATCTGTGACAGTTCAAGCAAAATTGTAAAATATCAAAAACTTAGCAACTTTCCACTGTAACACATCTTGCCAAAGCCTAATTCCAATTTGTACCCTTCAAGAGCAAAGTCTGTTGCTTAAATTGCATCAGGGAGAGTGTAATGTATTATGTATTATACTGAATACTTCTTGTTCTTTGTAGTAAAGTATCATTTAATTCTGAAAATTCAATGCACAAAGGTCAATACACTCTTTCTCCCTTTACCTAATAATTTCTTTTCAAAGTACCAATGAACAAAGCTGAGATTTTCCCAGTATATTAGCTAACTAAATTTCTCTTTGGTTTTTCAGGATGGAAATCAGGGTGTGGTGGGAACCCAAAGAAAAGTAATTAACATGGGTAATTCAGGTTGCGTGGGTATGAAGACTTAGGAGTACCTGGTGGAAGGTAATCTCATGTATTTGTTGTTGAATATGAACATCACATTAATTGTTTTAGTTTTCTGAATGTCTCCATTGGTGATGTCTGATGAAACAAGACAAATGGGCATTAATACTCATGACAAAGATGAACAAATAGTTTAGCATTATTTCTTTTATTTAATTGATTTTATTGTGAGTGGCAGTGTTGGTTCAGTACTGCCATTCTTTACATACTCTTATACTTATCCTGAAAATTGTCATTCTCTGATAGTGGCATCGAAATCTTTATTTAATCTGGAATAAAAACTCGTATTTATTTGCTCAGATTTGTATGCAATGTGAAAAAAGTCTTGAAATTTCAAAATCAAACACTGAATATGCTATTCATTCAGGCTCCAATCAAGGGAAAATATATGAATACTGTTTTATGTGAAATATAGTTTCTACTTGTATTGGTTGCATTAATTATTTTCTTTGATTTTATTAGAAGCAGTATTTGTAGTCAATGAGTTATATGTACCCTCAGTGATGTAATAGTTTGTAAAGAAAGTCAAAATGTTAGTTTATATAAAGTAAACTCGTAGTCAGAAATATTGCGGAGCTGTGGGATGCTAATTGCGGGGGATTATATCAAATGGTATTTGAGGTAGGAACTAGCAGTGAAGTAGGAAAGGATATGATGGTAAGGGAGGGTGGGAAGGATTTATGGCAAGGATTGACATTTGTAGGTAGGGAAATGGGAGAGGTGGTTGAAATGTAGAACTGGAAATGATAACACTAAAACTTGTTGACTGGGAAGAACATTTCATTGCAACATGTTCTGGTTCCTAAAATGTCTCACCTTTAGCTCTCACGATTTCCACAAAACATTAAGGTTCAAGACATTGTAGTTGTCCTTGACTCTCTTTTTTTTTTTTTTTTTTTTTATTGCACAACACAACATACATACATACACGTATTGCACATACACGGGCAAATTACCCATTAAAATTGAGAATATATATATATAAAAAAAGAAAAAGAAATTTCTTCACAATTACAAATTGTGTCTCAGACATCGCTTAAACTGAAAAGCATTCATAGCAAAGAAATCAATTTCAGGAGGAAGTTCATTTCCTTCCCTCAGAATTCTAGCTATTGGGCTGTGGTAGATATAGTTGTGTCTATAGAATTCTCTGTGAAATAATAACTTGCTTCTGGTAGCATAAGAAGGCGTTTGCAAAGAGACTAATTCCAAAATTTCTGGACTGGACACGCTGTTATTCAACAATTTGTGTAGGAACATCATATCTGCCATGATGCGCCGGGAAGATAAAACTGAGATCCCCAGGTCCTTGTATGCATCCGGGTACGAAATATTGTATGTGTCAACGCCAAGTTTGCGCATGCATAGCCTAATAAAGCGTCTTTGAACCTTTTCAAGCCTATTAATATGACACTCATAAAATGGTGACCACACAATGCAGCCATATTCCAAAATTGGTAAAACAAGCATGATGAATAGTGATTTGATGCAAGTTACATCAAAAATATCTCTGGTGAATCGGGTGATGAACCCCAACATTTTATTAGCTCTTTTAACACTAGTATCAATATGATTGTCAAAAGTCATTGAGTGAGTAAATATTATGCCCAGATCCTTGATCTCAATAGTTCGGGCGAGAGGTGTATTCATGATGCAATACTTGAATAAAACAGGAGTATTATTTCTATAAAATGACATACAGCTACACTTTTTGATATTGAGTTCCAAGACATTGTAAGAACACCAGTTTGTTAATTGATTTATGCTATTTTGCAATACATGGCAATCAGTTAAGGATTTAATTTTTAAGTATAGTTTTAAATCATCCGCAAATAGGAGAAACTGTACATGATGGATTGCACTTGCAATGTCATTTATGAATACATTAAACAGAAATGGACCCAAATGTGATCCCTGAGGAACTCCAGAAGTGACATTAAATGTGTTTGAAAGGTGTGATTTTATTTTTACAACCTGCTTCCTCTCATGAAGGTAGCAATCAAACCATTTTAACAATCTACCAGAGATACCATAAGCAAAGAGTTTACTAATAAGATGATTAATACTAACTGTATCAAAGGCCTTGCTAAAATCCATGTATATGGCATCGACTTGCAAACCAACATTAAATGCCTTTAAAACATAATTCTGAAAGGAAATCAAATTAGTGGTGGTGGATCGACCAGCATAAAAACCATGTTGCTCATTCAGAATAACAGATTTAAAGATAGGACTAACATGGTTCAGAACAAGACGCTCAAATACTTTAGCAATGCATGATTGTATAGAAATAGGTCTATAGTTCATTACATCTTCTTTGACACCTGATTTAAAAATAGGAACTACATGACTGAATTTTAGTATACCAGGAAAGATACCCTGACACAAGGAAAAATTGAATAAAAAGGTAAGGGGTTCGACAAGGATATCACAACAATATCGTAAAACAGACGGTGGAATACCATCTGGTCCAGGGCCCTTGTTCACATCGAGTGCATTAAGCATATCAAACACCTCTTGTGACGTCAGAGTAATTGAGGGTAAGATTGAGGAAGGGCAGTCAAAAGAGTATGTAGGTGTAGTGTGAGACAAGGGTTTATAAACTCCAGCAAAATAGTTGGCAAATAAATTAACAATTTCCTTGGTGCTGTTTCCCTCAGTTGTCAAAAAATGCATATTAGCTGGAAGGTTGTTAGACTTTCTTACAGAGTTTACATAGTTCCAAAAAAACTTAATATTGTGTGGAATAGATTCTTGCACCTTCATTATATAATTATAATGGCACTTTTTGATCTCTCTCTTGCAAACGCTTCTGACATTGCTAAATTCCAGGTAAGCACTGCGAGATTTAGATATCTTATATTGTTTATGTAATTTCCTTTTGGTATCAACCATTCTAATGATCTCTATGGTAAACCAAGCTGGATAATTACGATGATTCAACTTCTTCATTGGAGTCCATCGTGAAATGAGTTCGTTTAATTGTTCAATAAACCGGCGAAAACTCTCATCCACATCACAACCCATCCACAATAAATCCCAGCTTACCTCACATAAATCATTGTGTAAACTCATAATATCACAGTTCCTAAGGTCTAACATTTCAGGCGAAGGTGCCAGACATTCATAATCACTAGAAACATTCAAAGTATAACATAAAGCTGGATGATAACACTCGATTGGGAATAAAACATCTACAGGCTCGCAAACTTCGTGTTCATCAGTCGATGAGAAAACGAGATCGAGAAGGTCATTATTGGAGTTGAATATTTTGTTTATCTGCTTCAGCTGTAGGAACATACAAAGGTCACTTAAAACCTGAGCAGCAGGTTGCACCACACTATTAGCGGAGAAAGAATTATCCTCCCAATTCGCGCCCGGCAGGTTAAAATCACCAAATATGACCATTAAAGATGAATTAGAATGTACACTCGCGATCTCTTCCACTGACTCACTGAAGGCTAAGTACAGATCACAAGATGATTTTGGGGGAAAGTATGCTGCACCAACCAAAACAAACGATTTACCAATGCTGATTTTCACAAAAACATGTTCCACATTATTAACATAAGACGAAACTCGAGATGACGGAAATATTTTCCTCACTGCTATTAACACTCCCCCGCCACATTTCTTATTGCTGGTGTTCGCATCACGATCCATCCTAAAAATGGAGTAAGTTGGCAACCCAAGTTCTTCGTCAGAAATATCACAACACAAATTTGTTTCAGTGAATACAAGAACATCGTGATCAAGATTATACACTCCTAGTTGTAATTCTTTAAACTTAGAACGGATTCCTCTCACATTTTGGTAATAGCACGATAATTGCCCCTTATTTAGTTTTTTCGCTGTGCCTTACTAACAATTTTTGGAACATCATTAAAATATTTAATCACTAGATCTTTTTCACCTTTCTCAATTCTTGCAACCATTTCACCTTTTAATTTCTTGTAGTACTGCCGTTCCATGTAGGTCCGATCCTTTGCGATGGATAAGTCGTTGGTAGATTGTGACGAATTTTTTGCTTTAATGAAGTCGAAAAAGAAATCGGACGCGTCAGGCTTATGGGTAAAAATTACCTTCAAGGGTCTCTTGCCTTTGATCAACTTGGGTTTTCCCAGTCTAATAACACGAGACACTTTGTAAGACTTGTTGGACACTTCCTTGATAATCTCCTTGACCTTATCCAAGTCAATATTGCTGTTTACATCCGTGTCAGATGACTCCTCAACACCGAACAGTATAACGTTTCTGGCCCTAATTTTCCTATCATTGATTTCTGAAACGATTGACTCCTCTCTGACTAGAACAAGGTATCTACGCCCACCCTAAAATGAGATGTATCATTAGAAGTATAATTTATACTTAATTTGTGTGGTGCACTCCATTCCCCTTAGGAAAGGTACTATTTCAGCTCGAAAAATATTGGAAGTTAGCCGTGTTTGGCCATAGTCATCAGTTCACTCCAATGACACAGGATTAAAACCCAAACTTGAACAAACCAGCATAGGCTGTCTAAGGCCTACTATCAATATGACAACTTGGTAATAAAATTATTCAATAATATACCAAGCAAGGCCTGCTCAGTAAGCAACATGAGATAAATAAATGTTATTGAAAAATAGTGGTGTACCAACCCACTGAGCTCTATCAATAAGTATTTCAAGCAGGACTTTAGCAACTATTGTATTTTAAATGCACTGTTGCCCATTCTATACCTGCTCATCATACATTATATCATTATACTGATTGATGGCATTCACAATATCTCCATGACATGAATGATTAAAAAGTATGATTATGATCATATGCATGGGGTTGGACCTAGGAGGTTGGGAAAAACCACTCTCCCTTGCCCCTCCATGCTTACGCCTTTCTATTTGGTGATTCTTGGTATTTTATTTATTATTTACAAGGGTTTTGAAAAATATAGTGATTGCTATTTTTAAGAAACTTAGTTGACATATATTGTGACAGGGGACTCTATTTCACTCATTAAAATGTGATAGATCATAGTTTAACTGAATGTCAAGAGATACTTTGGATTTGATGAGGGTCATTACCCCCACTAAGAATGAATGTCTCACACCTCTTGAGGAATACCTCAACACCTCTCCTTTTTCACTTGGCCAAAACTGGCAATAGAAAATTCTCTGCTAAGAGTAAAATTTAAATTCTCATGTTCTCCACTTTTATATCCATTACTTGTCAAGTTGAGAGGGCATGGACTTTCATATAGCTTTAAATGACTTGTAAACTGCTATAGTATTTTATTTGAAAATTTCAAAACAACTTAAAGCAAACAACATTCATTCTAAGTATAAGTAATTCCTCATTTCTACGCTCCTAGTTTCCTTTAAGGGCTATGAATTTGTAGGAGGAGAAATTTATGAAAATCAGTCTGTAAAAAGCTAAATGAAAATTCTTCTGCAAAAATTGGCACTCAATTAAACCATGGACAAAATAGTATATCCAAAAAGGTATTTTTCTTTTGATCACTGCCTCATGTCCTCACAATATGAGATAATAAATGTCCTTTCAAAATATCAGATAAAATTATAGAACCAATGAATAATGTTCAAAAATCACACTAAGAATGCAATGCAGTCATTCATAGTTCTATTCATCCTCTCGCAATCTACAGCTAATCTCTTGGAAAAGGAACTTTTCAGTTAACTTTTATACCACTAATAATCCATGTACTTACTGACAGACATCATGTACATAACAGGTTGATTTGAGGTAGAATAGGGATTGGTGCTCTGTGGGTTAAACATCTTTCATGCAGGGGTGAGTCAATTGAGTAGATGTTGAAGCTTTTGGGTGATATTGTTCCTTGAGCATTGATCATGTAAAATTATATATACTCTTGTAAATGGATGACTTGTAGAAGTTGTGTTTGATAACCAGAATAGGAGGAATGTTTGCATGGTGATGGTAATTGGTGAAGTAATGGAAAAAGTGGATGATTTTGTGCTTCTTGGCAGAATGTTATTGAAAGATTGTAGGATGGATTAAGATCTCTTGTCATCTCCATTGCAAACTACATGTTATTAGAATCCAGACTATCATTTTCCATAGCATCTTTAAGAACTACTTTTATTGATGCATTATAATCAACAATGTTTATTAGCCTTTGAATGATAATTTTACCTAGCTTCCCATGATCTACATAACTTGAAACCTTTTCCCCAAAATAATTTACTTATTTTACTTGTACTACTGAAAAAAGAATGGAATCCAGTGATTAAGATTTCCTATGTACACTCTGTTCCATTGGTGAATGGTGGTCTCCAAGTGGTAGAAGCAACAGCATGACTTGAATTTACATCTGTGACTTTTATCTTGAAACCCAAGTTTACATTTTACCTGATGGGAAATCAATTTATCCATTTCCAGATGTAGAATTTTGGAAAAAGATAAAAAAATGTGTTTGTGGATAATTCTTATATACTTAGGCATATGATATATTTTGCTTGACATGCTTTGTATAAAAATCATTTTTCATTTGATGAAAAAAATCAAATTTCTTATGATTGATTTTATAGTGTAATGTTGATTGGTTGTCATCAGTTGCTTCTTTTTGTTTACTAGGTCACCGAGTTAGAAAACACATGTCTTAAAATGATTGAGTTTATTGCTTTCTAATGCATTTGATATCATTGTCATTGAAGATATTGGTGGCTCTAGAATCAATGACTTCATTTGACTACATAGTATAACCCATCACATAATAACAGTTATGTGGTTGGTGGTATAATGTGTGGATGGTGTAGTGTAATAATAACGATTATGTGGTTTTAAAGAAAGGAGGAGGCTAAGTTCCACCTACTCTAATTCATGAACTCCTATTTAAATATTTAACTTAGCCTTCCTCTTTCTATAAGTTTCTATATGCTATTAATAATTAATGCTAAGTCTGACTGTCCTGCAAAAATGTTGTCTACTCTCACAGTTAATGATATAACAGGATAATAAAAATGTGTTTTGATCCTGCATCATGTGGGTGAACTGATGACTTTGACCAAACACGGCTGACTTCCAATATTTTTTGAGCTGAAATTGTACCTTTCCTAAGGGGAATGGAGTGCACCACACAAACTGAGTATAAATTCTACTTTGAATGATACACCTCATTTCAGGGAGGTTGTAGATACCTTGTTCCAGTCAGAGAGTCAAGGATGACTACAATGTCCTTAATGTTTAAGGATGACTACAAAACTTTAAAGTTTTTTGGAAATCGTGATAACTTAAGGTGAGGACATTTTAGGAACCAGTCCATGCTACAATGAAATGTTCTTCCCAGTCTACAAGATTTAGTGTCATCATTTCCAGTCATATACTTAACCCATTTCTCCCATATCCCTCTTTACAATTATCAATCCTGGCAATACATATTTGTATTTTTCCTACCCTATACCCAGTTACCTTTTACTCACTTATGATTTTCTCTGTGGCCTGCTGATACTCTTTCCTTATTCATCTGATTAATACATCCAAACTCCATTTCCAAACCTGCCTCCTTGCCTTATCTTTTTGAATCAAGTGCTACATTTCATAACTACTAAATTGTGATCATAGTCTACCTATACTCCCAGAAACTGTGCAAATTTATTACACTATTCTTAAATCTGTGCCATAACATAATATAGTCTAACCCATACCTTCCTGAGTCCCTTTGAATTTCCGTGTATACCTATACCTTTTGTGGGGTCTAAACCAAGTGTTGGTGATGATTAACCCCTTTCTTTTGCAGAACTCTATTACTGTTTTCTGGTGGTCAATACTTATGTCCTAACTGTGGTCCCTTACCTCACTACCATCCCTACCTTCACCTACCATTTAATTCCAATCCCCCATCATTACCAAATGTTTCCCTCGAGGAACACCCACGATTATACCCTCTAACTGATCATATGCCTTATTGACTTCTTCCTCCTTAGCCTCTACATTTACCATGCTTCTTCCTACCTTTTTGTTTAATATTATTGCCACAGCTTGCTGAATTTCTTCCCCTCCACTGCATACTAACTATTACTCCAGTAATTCCCACTATCCTTCCAACTCACTTTGCACATCCCTAAAACATCTATATTTTCTATCTACATTTCTTGCTTAATTTTCCCTAATTTTCCTGTCCTAAAAATTGTCCTAATGTTCCAAATCCTCATTCTAACTGATTCAGTCTTTTTCTGTCTTCTGTGCTGCTACTGTCACTTTTACTTTGCAAGGATTTCATAAGATGATGACTACAGAAGCCTTGCTTCCCCTGGCACATCAGAGAGCCAATGCGGCTGTGTCCTGTAGCCGTCAGGACTCATTTTCATTATAACGTCCATCATATTAGTCTTGGAATTGATAATTGGGATGATTTTTTGTTTCAGTCCTCAATAGTGTGTTTAATGTGACACCATCACTCAATTGGGCACCCCAGTGGGCTCAGATGCTTTTGTTTGTGGAGGGACAGGAGACTGATCCGCAACCTGTACATGTCTCAGACTGCTCAGGTGCGAGTGGGGAACGGAGAGTCCGGATGGGCAGTGTTAGGAAGAGGTGTAAGGCAGGGTTGCCCATTGTCACCGGTACTGTTCAACGTATATGTAGAGGAAATGATTAAAGAGGCATGGGAAGAACTGGAGGTAGGAATGAAAGTCGGAGGGGAATTTGTAAAATCGGTTAGGTTTGCTGATGACCAAGCATTAGTTGCTCAGTCAGCCAAGGGGTTGCAAGCATTGCTGAGTGAATTGGAGGTTCAGTGCGATAAATATGGGATGAGAATCAATATTAATAAAACAAAGGTTATGCGATTTTCCAGAAAGAAAAAGGCTAAGCTAAATATTAAAATAGGCGGGGAAAAAATAGAGCAGGTAGAACAGTTTACACATCTTGGAAGTGTTTTGGACCAATTTGGTCAAAGTGGTAGGGACGTAAGGAGAAGAATTGCGCTAGGCAAGGAGGCTTTCTCAAGGAGGAGGGAGTTGATGACAGGGACGTTGAGTAGGGATGTTAAGACAAGACTCGTAAAAACTCTGATATGGAGCGTAGCTATGTACGGCGCGGAAACGTGGTCGCTGAAGCAGGAGGATAGACGTAGATTGGAGGCTTTTGAAATGTGGGTGTGGAGAAGAATGGAGAAGGTGAAATGGACCGAAAGGAAAACAAATGAGGAAGTACTAGAAATGGTGGGGGAGGAGAGGGGTTGGTTGAGAGAAATCCTCTGGAGGCAGGAAAAATAGATGAAAGGCGTATTGAGCGGTAGTGGAATGTTGAAGACGGTAATAGAGGGGAGAATGTTGGGCAAGCGAGGTAAGGGTAGGAACAGGATAGGGATGTTGGACGGGATGAAGGGAGGAAAGAAGTACACCGAGATGAAGAGGGACCTGATATAGATTAGTTTGCTAGGTGGGGAGTCACAAAATGTTTATTTGATACTTGTGTCCATCCAAAAACCTACCTTAACCGGTAGATTACCTAATAATAATAATATATGGAATGAGAATCAATATAATTGAAACATTGGTTTTGCAATTTTCCAGATCGAGAAAGCCTCAGCTAAACATTAAAATAGGAGTGGAAAAAATAGTGCCGATGGAACAGTATACGTATCTCGGAAGTGTTTTTGATCAACATGGCCAAAGTAGTAGTGATGTAAGGAGAAGAATTGCACTGGGCAGGGAGGCTTAAACAAGAAGGAGGGAGTTGATGACAGATATGCTGAGAAGGATGCTTAGAATAGGTTTGGTAAACCTATGGTATGGAGCGTGGTGATATACGGCGCGGAAATATGGTCACTGAAAAAGGAAGATTGACGTAATTTGGATGCTTTTGAAATGTGGGTGTGGAGAAGAATGGAGAAGGTGAAATGGACCGAAAGGAAAACAAATGAGGAAGTACTAGAGATGGTGGGTGAGGAGAGGGGCTTGTTGAGAGAAATCCTATGGAGGCAGGAAAAATGGATGAAAGGCGTATTGAGCGGTAGTGGAATGTTGAAGAGGGCAATAGAGGGGAGAATGTTGGGCAAGCGAGGTAAGGGCAGGAACAGGATAGGGATGTTGGATGGGATGAAGGGAGGAAAGAAGTACACCGAGATGAAAAGGGACCTGATATAGATTAGTTTGCTAGGTGGGGTGTCACAAAATGTTTATTTTGATAGTTGTGTCCATCCAAAAACCTACTTTAACCGGTAGATTACCGAATAATAATTATATATATATATATATTTAGATGATTTCTTCAAAGTAACACGGAAGTGTTGAATAAAAAACTTAGACAGTAACACAGCACGAGAACACATAAAAAGAACACTCACAATAATATCTTGATAATTTCGACGGACTCGAGCTCCGTCTTCTTCGGAAGATAAGATATGACTAAGGAAAAGGGTACGCGGTGCAGAGAGAGTATGGGACGAGGGAGAGGGGAAAAAACAGGTAGTGGGGGAGGGGTGAAGGAGGGGTATATGGAGGGGGAGAAAGCGGAGCGGGGAACAGGTGGTGGGAGAGGGGTGAAGGAGGAGGTTATGGAAGGGGAAAGGGAGGCCAGAGGGGAGCGGAGATGGAATAAGGAGGATGCGGAAATAGTAACAAGCGACACAGAAAACTAACAATTCATCCACAGATCCCACAACACCCATGACCAAGGCATCAACTCACCAAGTCATCATAAGGGCTTGACAAGTCAAAACACAGGACAAGGATGACAAAATGTATGCGGATGAATAAATTGTCCCACCACCTCGCAAGAAACAAATCCACCTCCATCCACCTCAGCCCCACCCCCCCATTTAGTGAACGACATTGAGACCCGGATGTTGATAGGCTTTACACAGCCATATAAATGCCAATTCCATTGTTTTTAATTTTATAGGGTTATCGGATGGGGGAAGGGATGCTAGCACAGAAACATTGAAACAGTGGTTGAAGGGGGTGTTGTGGTGGGAGGCATGTTTTGGGATGGGAAGACCCACGGACGGGGAGGAGGGATTACATGAGGCGCGATGATTGTTCACCCTGAGGTTCAGGGGTGTAGAGCACTGGCCTATATAAAATGCCGGGCAGAGTTTGCAAGTCAGAAGATAGATTACATTCTGAGATGTGCATGAGGAGTGGGGGAAGGGCGGGAGAGAGTTAAAAGGTGGGATGGAGAGGGGTGGAGTGGTGAAAATAGGACAAGTTTTGCATCTAGCTCGCAAACACGGAGTGGGTGTGATTCTGGGGGTGGGAGGGGATTTGGAAAGAGGCTTGGTGGATTTGAGGAGTGAGGAGATCTGATAGGTTGGCGGGCCGTTTGAAGGTAACAGAAGGGCATTTAGGAAGAAGGTTGGACGAAACGTGATTTTTGAGGATGGGGTACAGGTCTTTGAGGATGAATTTTATATATTTATATATTATATATATATATATATATATATATATATATATATATATATATATATATATATATATTTATATATTTATATAAACCATAAACACAGTAATCAACCCGAAGGTCGGTTTAGTAGGTGATGGTAGAGATCACCCATGTACCAAGCCCGACGGCGTGTGAATATTCACACATCAGGGTAGGGGGGCCAGTTCCTTTCCCTGTGCCGGTTATGGTTTAGGCCTAGGAGTAGATGGGATAGTAGCAGAGATGTGGAAATAAGGGGAAAACTGGCAAGGAAGAAAGTACATGGAATCATTCAAAACATTTGGCTAACAGGAAATATTCCAGACGTTTGGAAACAAGTACTAATCTATCCACTCCACAAAAAAGGGGATAAACCTGACACAAACAATTATAGAGGTATTTTCCTACTCCCAGTAACATATAAAATACTATCTAAAGCGTTATTAAATAGAGTAGAGGAACAAGTAGGACACAGTGTAGGAGAATACCAAGCAGGGTTTAGAAAGGGAAGATCATGTGAGGAACAAATTTTTAACCTAAAGACCATATTAAGGATTAGAACTATGCAGAATAAGAATACAGTTGTCACCTTTGTGGACTTCAAGAAAGCATATGACTCCCTAGACCGACAAACGCTATTTCTACTTTTAAATGAAATAGGAGTAGACCTCAACACCAGGAGACTAATTGAACAAACACTTATGGGTACTTGATCCAGAATAAAAATCCTAGGAGAACTTCCTGAACCATTTGAAGTCAGGACAGGGGTTTGATAGGGTGATTGACTCTCACCAATTGAATTTAATTTAGTACTTGACAAGATAATGAAAAAAAGGGAAAACACTTTAAAAGAGAGAAGAGTGAAAGGGATTAAATGGGTCAAGGCAAAGGAAGATTTGAAGTGAAATGCCTAGCCTTTGCCAACAACATAGCCTTGATAACACAAAGCATTACACACACAAGAGTCATTCTGGAAACATTACAAGAAATATCGGAAAAAACAGAACTGAAGATCCCCTGTGAGAAGACAGAATATAGTATATAGAACTCAGACACAATTGGGAGAATTACATGAAAACAAAGTATGGAAGAATCAAGAGTTGATAAATTTAAATATCTAGGAGAATATATTCAACCAAACGGATTGGACAACACAACAAACAAAGAACGAATAAAAAAACTGCAACTGGCTTACAGAATTACACGAAATCATTACAATAAAAGAACAATATCCATCCAAGCCAAAATCAGGCATAACAACACAGTCATTAAGCCCAAAGCTACATATGGATCAGAATGCCTAACGATGAAGAAGAAAGGGGACCTGCGAGAACTGGAGAGGAAAGAAAGAAATATTTTGCGGAAAATCCTAGGACCCTTGAAAAACACAAAATATTTGGACTAGGAGAAAAAATGAGGATCTATATAGGACTACCGATAAAATCACAGATATGATGAGAAAAATAATATTGAAATTCTATGGACACCTAAAGCAATTGGATGAAAATAGATTAACAAAAAAAATATTCAACTATATTTCAAAATTAAAGCACACATCAGGATGGTTAGAGGAGACCAGGAGGGATGCGGGAAATATTGGAATAACGGAGGAAGTGGTTCACAGCAGGGAGAGGTGCAGAAAACTAATAGGCGATACAGGATTTACTGAAGACCAAACAACACAAAAAACAGAGGGTGTGGACTGAAGAACAACGACGAACAGTGGGGGAGAAAATGAAGAAGTCCTGGGAAGAAAGAAAGAAGAAAAACCACAAGTCTTGAGGTCATTGCGGTCCATAGTTGGCCAAACTCAATTAAAAAAAAATATATATATATATATATATACTATATATATACACACACACTATGGAGGCAGGAAAAATGGATGAAAGGCATATTGAGCGGTAGTGGAATGTTGAAGAGGGTAATAGAGGGGAGAATGTTGGGCAAGCGAGGTAAGGGTAGGAACAGGATAGGGATGTTGGACGGGATGAAGGGAGGAAGGAAGTACACCGAGATGAAGAGAGACCTGATATAGATTAGTTTGCTAGGTGGGGAGTCACAAAATGTTTATTTGATAGTTGTGTCCATCCAAAAGCCTACCTTAACCGGTAGATTACCTAATAAATAAAATATACACACACACACACATAATGTACAACAAGATAGCACTGGCACACAGAAACACACATAAAAGAAACTCATACGTATTCCAAATCTTTGGTCGCAATGCAACCTTTCTCAAGGGAGAGAAGGAACTCAGTTCCTTCCAAAACAGCCATACACCATGAATGTTTCCATACACCAGCCATGCAGAGTTTCTCATCTCATTCCTATCCCTAGGAATAGTTCCAAACAGTCTCGTCATTTCCCTGCTATTATCTGTGACTCTTCCAGATATCTACGCCCAGCTTAATTCATTTTTTTTACCAAAACCCTCTGAAATATGCCTACCTTATGCTTACCCAATACCAATCCATTTGTGAACAACACATGTCAAACATATTTTTCATCTTCAAAATAATGTTATTGGTGGCTGCTCAACTAATTCCACTACTTAACACCATAGTTTCATCTGCCCTATGCTCCCCCTAACAAAGACGATGTCTTCCTAAATTGTTGTCGAATGTCTATATTTCCTTCTTCTGAGTAGATCTCAAACTTCCACTTTGTCACCCTTTCCTGCCCCCTCCTCCCAAACCAACCCCCTCTTTATATACAAGCCCAACCTAGCCACCACTGAAGCATCCCAACACTTCCCCTCCCCCTGACAATTCTCATGACATTGTGAAACTTTCCAATAGCAGCCTTTCTGATAATAAAAGTTCCTTTCTAAGTGTAGGCCTAATATTCTCTCCTACGCCATAAGTTAACCACATCAACATACTAACCAATGCCCTCAATTTTTGGCTAAACCTTCTATGGTACACCTTCTGTAATTTTCAAAGTAACCCTTCTGGTCACATTAATGCCAATCCCATTCTTGACATTTTTCACCCTGCTTCAAACCATGAACCAAAACCCCCTCCAAGTAACCATCCTGTTGAAATTTTCATACGTCTACTTCTCCACAATGTCTCCAATAAAACCCTCATAGTATTTCTCAAAACTAAAAATAACCTCTCCACCAATGAAAGCCATGCCCTAAAAACCTACCATACAATCCCAACATTGTAGTCACCACTGCCAATAAAGGTTCCTTGGTAGTAATTTTAAACATAAATGATTACATTTCCAAAGCTCTCAGTCACTGCAATGGTACATCGACGTATACCACTTTCACCAACAAACCAAAGCCCACTTTTCAAACAGATATTCAATCTTTCCTCCTCTAATTTGGACTAGAAGAAGGCCTCACCTCCCAAGACATATCCCTACTTTTAGCCCCAAACCCTAGAACACCCCAGTTTTATCTCCCCCCAAAAATGCACAAACCTAACATCTCCTGCCACAAATTTCAAGAAACTGTAACAGTAACTTTAACGGAGTCACCCGCTATGTGTGCATTATAATGCGAACCATTTCAGAGAGTAAAAATCATTCGCCTTGACCGGGATTCGAACCCGGATCCCTCGATATCCGGCCGAGTGCTTTAACCATTTAAGCTACCGAGACGTCCTCTTACACTCTGAAATTTTGGGGCTTTTAAAGGAACAAGATGTTATGACGAAATACCGTACATACAATGTCACAGGCATTCGTAGTCGTGCGCGACGCGCCACAGTCCACGATGTCTTAATAAAGCCAATTTCAAACACTTAGGCTGTTCATACCTTAGACAAATTTCAAGCACTCGGCCGGATATCGAGGGATCCGGGTTCGAATCCCGGTCAAGGCGAATGATTTTTTACTCTCTGAAATGGTTAGCTCCTGCCATCTTATAGTTTCCAGGTTTTACTCTTCCACCAAAACAATCTCCGCTTTCCTTGACCACCACCTACAATCACTTGTAATCTCCTTGCCTCCCTTTACATAAAGTACATACTACTTCCTCCACCATTTATTTTCTTTCTCTATTCCTCTTGCCTCCACCGTACTTATGGCTATCATCCACATTACTTCCCTCTATACCTCTATTCCCCATGCAGAAGGCTTACCCTCTCTCTGACATTATCTATCTAGCTCTATGCCCCCTGCCCCAGCATCCTTCAACCAAATTTCTTCTCAATCTAGCCACTTTCGTCCTCACAAAAAATGCATTTTCATTTCAAAATTGTTTCTGTTTACAAACCAAAGGCACAGTGATGGGAATGAGGATGGTGCTACCATACACCAATCTCTTCATGGGCCACCTTGAAGAGACTTTCCTTTCACAACAACCCCTCCAACCTCTTTTCTGGGTCCGCTACATAGGCAACATTTTTATTCTCTGCACATATGGCTGAGTCTCCCAACAAAATCTTATTGGCTTAAAATTCTTCTTTCACTGTTAAATTCACTTCTTCCATTTCATATTCTACCATCACTTTTCTTCACACAGATATCTCACTTCGCAACAATAAATTCACCACCTGAGTACATAAAAAACCCACAAACCATCAGCAATACCTACACTTTACCAGCCATCACACTGACACCAAATATTTGATTCCTAACTCTCTATCTGCAAACACCAGATTTGCAACACCAAAACCTCCCTCAACAAATATCTTCTCAATCTACACAATGCACTTCACAAATGCATTTACCCAGAAAAGCTCCTACAAAATGAAATCTGCCACTTCACCTCACCTTAAAGGCCACAGAAAAACAATCTCAAGGAAATCATTTGCATTCAGGCATTGAGGACTATATATTTTGGCTATGTGCAGTCACTTCTCCATTATGGTATTCCCTTTTGGGGCTCCTCTATCTTCCTTCCAAAATTATTTAAAATGCAAAAAAAGATTATTTGCATAATAGCTAATTCTAATTATAGAGCTCCCAGTAAACCTATTTTTGAAAAAACTAGAAATCTTACCTCTTCCTTGTCTATACATTATTGAAACAGTGTCTCTTATTAACAAAAATCAGGACATGTTTATTAAAGACTGTGACCTTCATAGTCATAATACGAGAAGCCAAAATGCATTCCATGTAAGTCAGCACAGAGTAAATAAAACGATTAAAGGGATAGATCATCAGGGAATACTTATGTACAATAAATTGTCTGCTTATATTAAAATATCAAAAGTTCCTTTAAATTCAAGTGTGCCGTGAAAAAACTACTTTCATGTAAATTATTTTATAGTGTAGATGATTTTCTAATGCATACCATTTCAAATGTATAACTGAAATGTGTTAATCCCAAAAAGTTGTAAATTGTATGTATTTGTACTTTGCATATTGTTTTGATTTTGCATAATGTTTTTTTTTACTGAAATGAAGTGTAAAACATGTATTGACAAAGCCATGCATAATTCTATGCTTATGGTGAATGAATACATTACAATTACAATCCTATATCTGATGCAGGACTCAACCTTTGCACCACTCATTTCCCAGGATGCTACAGACTGAAAACCTTTCTTAAAGAACTGTTTCCTATTTTAAATATTTATGACGCTACCTCAGCTTTTCTGCCCCAATGCCCTTCTCTTGTGTACAGATGACTCGCCAATCTCAGAAGCCTTCTGTGATCCACCAACCCTTAGGCAACCTCCCCCTGACAAATGTCCTCATATATCCCCTACTTGCAACCCCCCCCCCCCAATGTAAAACATGTCTGCTTATCAGATCTATTCCCATCTCCCCACCTCCTTCCATGCTAATTGCTTTTCCAAAAAAAATTATTTATCTTTTCTCATGCAAACAATGCCCTTGACTTTTCATAGGCGAATGCATAACCCCCATTTTCATTCGAATGAACATTCACCGCTACTCCTGTAATTCCCCCTCTTCTCTTCCTATCCCTTCACATGGAAATTCCCACAACCTTTCCTTAGACCAGTGTTTCTCCCAAACCATCCTAGAATCCCTACCTGATTCAGTCATCAATATAGAGGTGAGTAGAATCCCTACCTGATTCAGTCATCAATATAGAGGTGAGAGCTCATGAATCCGCATATATACTGGCTTTCTGATCTTTTAAAATTCCCACCCTTAAACCACCATCTTTAATTCCCTTCCTAACATACCCTGAGCCTCCTCACATCCCTCTCTGCACGAGAACTTCCAGTCTGAAGAAGGCTGAAAGCTGAAAAAATTCTGAAATGTGAGTGTCCTTTTTACATGAAGACCCAATCTGCTTCCGGGAATTACCATCATGTAGGTTGATTGCCAGACAACTGTTTTGCACCTAGTCCTGTCACAATTTGGCTGCTCCATATAGGTGATGCTGGCTGGTCTGAAGTGCTTTGATTGGGCTCTTTCTTGGCAGTGATTAGGAATCACCCTTTTCCAAACGTCTATTATAATTAATTATTATTATTATTACCTTTTATTTGCCCAGAGATCACAATACAAAAATACCGGGTGGATGGTGTATGTACATGATATAAGGCACGTCAATAAGGAACAAAGACACAGGCCTCTAATTAAGATACAAAGAAATGAAAATGGTGCTCACAGTTACATAATATATGACATAACGCCATGAACATTGGCTGTTACATGCACATGAAATATTAATTAAGGCAATAATTGAATAACCAACATGAATCAGACCATGACAATTGCTAAAAACAAAGAGTATAAACCTTCTAGTCAGGAATGTTGTTGAGATATTCATCAACCGATGTAGAACATATTGCGTTGTTAGATATCTTTTTTAATTTATTGCCTGAATGCAGCAGTTCCCTTAGTTTACCTTTATACTTTTGGGTAGTTTGTTATATAATCTGATGCCCATTTCATTGGGTCCTAATTTCAATGCTTTAGTTCTAATATTCCCATAATGGATGTTGTTCCTTCCTCTGGTGTAGTGATGATGATAGGCAGAGTTAAGAGAATAGTTTTCCAATGTTATTTCTAATATACAAAATTAAGAAACATAATGTATATGCACGGGAGTGGTAGCAATTTTAATTCATGGAAAATAGGCCTTGATGGGGCATTGTGAGGTTTCCTGGTAATTATTCTAATGGCTTTCTTTTGCATTTTAAAGATGGTTTGAGAGATAGCAGCTGATCCCCATAATATTATACTATAGGTTATATTTGAATAAATTTCCCCGTAGTATAAATTCAATAATTCAATTAATTAGATGTTATCGAATGTGTTGAAGATTTTATTAACCTTATGAAAAATGAAATTTGCTTCCAGAAGAGAACAGAAAATAGGAGATGTGGCCACAATTAATTATGTTGTAATGATAAGTTAATTAAAGTGTTTGCCTATTTTGATTTAAAATACAAGTTCTCAACAGGTTACCTATTTAAGAAGTTTTAAAAATTTTCAAAATCATTCATATATACCTCCTTACTTACACAGGACCATGAATAACTGATCTGGATTCAAAAGGAAGAGGATAAATCAAGAAGCCATCTGGGAGCGCCTATGTATGTATTGTATTTAATTACAATTCATTATTAAAATTGCTACGTTTAATGTTTGGGCATCTTTTTCTTAAGGGCACGTATATGAGTAAAAGATAAATACTTTTGCCCTTCTATTTCATCTGCACCTGTTTTGGACTCTGTATCAGGTTTCCCTGGTTGCCATTAGATTGTGATTTTATCTTTATTACAACCTATATCACCTTTCACATTTTCTATCTTTCATTTCTTATTTAAAGACTAAGAGATAAATAAGATAGAAGTATAGTTTTCTATCGAAAGATAAACTGATAAGAATGTTGAACTGTTGTTGTGGAATCTAAGAATTAGTCTATCTTTTGGGTTTGTGTTGCCATTGCGATTTAACTTTTATATGGCTGCTTATCAGAAAGCTTATCCAAGAAGACAATACAGATTTTATCATAAAAAGTTGAAACAGTAAAAGGCTGAATTGAGTGGTTTGATTGAATGCCCAGAATATCTTTTGACTCTGGGTGTAATTAATCAATGAGATTTCCTGTAAATAACCTAATAGGGACATTTAAGAACCTTTTGGTCTATTAAAGTGAAGACATCAGCCGGAAAGTGGTGCATACAACCTATCTATAATTCCAAAAGCTGCTCTTATCTTGCATTCTTGACTCAGGCCATTTTTTACTTTGCCATAAAATACTATTTTGTGCTGTTATTGTATAAACTTTTAAAGGCATAGTATTTTATCTTACCATTTTAGAATTTGTCCTATTTTCTAGTGGATTTCCTTCACATCTTATTTCTTCATGACTTATCGCCTTTCATAGAGCATATTTTTTTATTGGTATCCTACCTTCCTTGGTTGGTTTTGGATAGACACAGGCTCTAAAACCTAAAATTGATACATTTCTTTGCCTCTTCCAACATGCAATCATTGTTTTCCTCCTCACAGTCATTACTTGTTCCTAAACAAAAGGCCATACCTCTCCACCATCTCTCTCTTTACCCAACACTGCTTTCCAATTTCCCATCACTATTAAATGTTTCCCTCCAGGATCATCCATATGCAAATATGTCCTCTAAATAGTCATATACTTTGTCAACTTCATCCTCATTATGGTTTGCTTGGTGGCATGCATACCTGAAAAATGACCAAGTTTGTTGGTTCTGCTTTCACTTCTACTAATAATATTCAATCAGTTGCTTGCTCCATGTTCACTACACTTCTTCCTACCTTTTTATTTTATGTAAATACCACCCCTTGCTGGATCTCTTTCCCTCTGTTGTATATTACTCTATAACTAATACTCCAGTAATTCCCGCTATCCTTCCTTTTCATTCTGCATGGTCCTAGAATATCTAAATTATCTCTCCCCATCTCTCTCTTTATACTCTATAATAACTATATTCTTTGCCCTCAGCAGCATCATAATATTCAAAGTCCTATTCTGACTAGCTTATGTCTTCATTTGTGCTGCTGTTGTCGCTTTCACAATGCAAACAGTTTATTATAAGATAACCTAGTTATCACCATTCCAGTTTTGATTAAAATATGGGCTAGTAAGTATTTCCTAACAGATGATATTGCCCTGGAAAGAAATGTGGATCCAATCACACAGAAATTCATTTGGAAATTATGGTGAACCCATTACTCTTATGGATGTGTTAACATTTTTGGGAAATATAATTTAATTACATGCTTTGAAAATATTAGATTTTGTGACTTTTTTGGGCCAAAGGGAGAGAACATATTTTTGCCACAAACTTGCTTCTGTTGAGGATGTTGTCCCTTAAGCATCATCCATCCTGTTGATTCACACCAAATTCGTCCCTTCTTGGAACAAATTAATTTTACTTTCTTCAGTGACAAAATAATGTCATAATATGGAAAATATACTATTGGTTAGAAAATAGTATGCATGTACTGTAAAAGGTATTTGCAAATGCGATGTAAAGAACATTACATAAGCTTAATTAAATTAGATAGTAATCATCAATGAAGAAACAGGAGCACAGATATGAATGATCATTATAGAGCACTATTATACCTCCTTTGGAAACAATATGTTGAGTTGTTCAGTGGGGTAGCCTGAAATGAAACTCCTCTCTTCCCCCCTTGTAACTCTATAATGCGAGCAATGAACCAGGAGGTAATAACTTAAAGTGCATGCATTCAGATTTCATTTACTTTCTGGTAGTGATACCTTATATGAATTCACATAATGAAAGTTTGTGTATCTTCTTTTCCCATGTGGCATCAGCCCCTTAAGTTATACCTATGCATACAATCCTGGAAACAATCACTGACTTGTGATGGGTGTGTGTAATTGGAATAACCACTCCTAATAACCAATTGGAATAAACTGAGATCCTCCCTAGAAAGTGCTAACCTCCTAGGTGTGTAGATGAGTAAGTAGAGTAGGGACACCCTCTTGACTCTGACCCCCAAAGATGGATGAGTCAGAGACTGGTAAACAGCATGTAATGGAATTGGCAAGGAGAAACTGCATTAAATTGCATTGTACTGCATTGTAATTGAGGAACTATATTGAATGACACTATTCCTCTCTTTTTCCTCTTTATAATTCCATGCTTGAAACTCAAAAGAAGTAACAAAAACTGCATATTAATTGGAACTTGGAACGTAAGGATCAGGGGCAGAAGTATGGGAGAGGGTTTAAGGGGGTTTGAACCCCCCAGACCGAAAAATATAGGTACATATAACATGTAAGCTCGTCAATAAATTAGTTATGCTTACAGCACATTACTCCATATTTTTGTTACCTGGACAGGATTGTATTGTGTTTGACAAGGTCTGTTCATCCTGCACAGGATGCAAGGAAAAATCAGCATGGTTGATGAGCAATTATGAAAGAAAACAAAAGATACAGTGGAAGTTTATCACTTGACTGGATACACATTTGTGACAATCACTCTTATTTGAATTCTACTGAGAAGGAAGCCAGTTCTCACTTCATCCGCAGAAGTATTTCAAAATGTTTTCACAGGTTATCCACTTTTACAACTCATTAATCCAGCATCCTTGGGATCCAGAATGAGCTGGATTTTGCCAAATCCTGATTAAAAAAAGCATTACATATTTTGTACTTGCCTAGGACAAAATACGTTAATATACCCCGCGAGGTTAAATATGCAGAGTACTAGACTTTGGCCAAATGTTGAATGGAAAGAACAGAGGAATGTTACAAATTTCAAAAATAAAAATTGGTATAGTGCCATGCTAAAGATTATTTAAAGATCAAGAACAGTTAACTTAATTTTCTATTTAGATAAATGAGGGTTGAACCCCATCCCAGAAAACAATATTATCCATGCCCCTGGTGTGGGGAATGAATTTCAAACCAAAATTATAAGTTTGTTAAAAGAGAGGATTAGTGAAAGAGATATGGGCTAATATATGGAGTAGGCTTTTTTGCTGTAAGGGAAATAAAGTGGGAATGTGAAGGAAAACTGAAATCAGGTGTTTAGAAAGCGATATACTGATGTAAAATTTTACAAAATTACTTGTATGAGTGGGAATTATTATAGGTAATCCATCCTGTAAGCATAAAAGAACTTCACAAGGGACAATAAAAACACAAGAATGGCAATTTGGTGTTTGAAATAATTTAAGTGAATAATTATAATTATAAATAATAATAAAATAATAATTATAAATTTGTGCAAAGATGAAATGGATGGACAAAAGTAAGATGAGCAGATACAGAATAAATACTCTTGGTTTGATTGAAATGAAGTGGGAATATGAAGGGTTAATTGTAATGTAGGATGTTGAAGGATATAATTTCATGTCTGGTGGAGCTTTGAAGTGTAAATGCTTAGTTCCTTGGTTCACTTAAAACCTACCTTAGCCAATTGATTACTTTTAATAATATGTGTACCTTATTTCATAGTTTTCAACGAAGAATTTGGTGGATCAATACGAATGATTATAAATATTTAAAAATTCATGAATGAAAAATTATCAGAAGTATCATTTGACGTTACCTTACCAAAAAATTTTCGTAAATGCCGCGCTTGAGGTTGACATAGTTAACTTGTGGAACAACAGATGGCGGGAGCAATAGCCCGCGGATTGATATTGTGTGATAGTTGAATTCGAAATTGCGACTGTTGTGATCACGATTCAGCAGGTAGAGGCTTAGTTTTTCTTTGCCCGAACTATTCATAGCTTTCTTTAGGAAAACCTTGTATGCATCGGATAGCATTTGAAATATTTAAGAGTTTACTTGTGTCATCGCCACATCCACCAATTTGTTGCAGGCTCATCACTTCTTTTTACCATTCATTTAATTCATTGAGCAGTACGTAAGCCGCGCATATTCATTTATCATCTCTGCACAAAAGGAAAACTACTGAAAATTGTAGTGCTGACATTCGTAGAGAAATTAAAATGTATGGTGCCAGTCCATTGGCAAACGTTAACTTTTCAGCCTACGTAAATCATTTATGAACTACCCGAGGTCTTGGTATTCTGTGTAAAAACTGTGTACAATTCTACCACACTGTAACCCCATTGATGCCTAAGTTTATATAACTATTTCTTTTACTTAATTTGCCGTTTGACAATATTTGTCGCCCAGTCATCATATTGTTTGTAAATGTTAACATGATATTAATAAAGAAAAATCTCACAAGTTACGAAATATGAACTATGCATTTATCAACGTAGACCGTAGGGATCTTGATGAAAGGTCGCAGTGGCCACGATAATCCCTGATGTTGGGATTAGTCAATGTAATGGGAATGCGTTAATAAAAAAGTGGATAATACTTGAGGCAAGGAGAAACTAAATATTAATTTAAAACGGTTTTTTGTTTCTGAAGATTGGTATATTGGAAAATCGTGGTCGACCTTAATGAAATCACAAGTGAGGAAGCTTCACAGGAGTTGTGACTAAGCCACTGTTGATGTACGAGTGTTCCGAGAGAGATTCATGCCCTTAAAATATGAAAAGGAGATAATTTGACTCTTGTTTATCGTACATCGATATTCCACCTAGCGCTGCGGATGAGATTTAGGTCTTTAGAGTACTGTCACATATTCACTGATGCGTATAAAAGAGTTCGCATCCAAGTTGGTAGCCATCTAACTCTATGTAGGGCTGATCTTGAATTCAGGGTCCTATTTTTAAGATAAAATAAAATTAATCCAAACTAAGGTACTGCTGAAAATTGTTTTTCCTATTCCATTAGGAGCGCAAGGCTACTTCTAATGTAATATTGTAGTTGGCAATGTAATTTTAAGGTTGGTCAGCATAAGAAAAATTGGGTAAACGTTATTACCGGGGTGAACAAATTTTTAGTAAATATTCGGTACGATTCAAGATGCAAAGACTTTAATTTTATATCATCCCACGATACATCTTGAGTTATTTGAGAACACTGGTTTCTACTTGCGGGGATGATGGTAACGAGAGGTCTTCGGTTGCAGTTTTCTTTACGTTGTGAAGAACGTGTATGCTTGTAGAATAAGTGGAAAAATTGAAAAATATACGAAACGGAAGCTATTTTAATATTCAGAGACGTCGCGACACAGTTTTCTGATTCTTTGTGAGATCTGAAGTAATGACGGTGCGTTGTTGATGTTTTTCTTCATACGGACATATCCAATTGTTTTTTCTTGGCAGCAGTAGGGAATTTAAATAATTATGACTTAACGCAAAAAAGGATTTAAGTTAGCATCGGACCAAAGATGCATTTCACTTCTTTTTAGAACCCCTTTCGTAGTTGAGCTATTGGGAAAAATTCCTTTTTCCGACCCGTTTGCGCTGTCTCGGTCTGCAATGTAGAACAATGCATTACCTTATCCTTTTTCCCGTATTGGGTCATTTGTAACTTGGAAAGATATTATTCCGCTAAAATATACGTAGCATGCCGACCAATGTGACAATATTAATGTCATAAATATATGTCATTCAAAATAGCGGATGAAATTGAATCCGATAGAAGTTTCATAATAATCCCTTGGTTTAAGTCCAGGTCAATATGCATAGACATTACTCCATATAGATATATCCTTTCTTAACCCTATGGTCCTGCTACCATTAGGGACTCAATCACCCTCTTAAAATAAGAGTTAAAATACCCTTCATCTGAAAACTCAAAAAGAATTGGAAAACTCTATGTTTATTTAGTCTATTCTAAAGTTTCGTATTAGTTATACTAGATATCAGTAATAGGCAACGTGTTGTAGTAATTGGGTATATTAAAAATATTGCTACTGTTGGGTTAATTTGAACCCACCACACTTAGTGTTAGTGGACAAACAATCAGTACATGTTGCATATTTATAACACAATGTAAAATTTGACTAGTTATCATTATGAACAGTATTACAATAAATAACGCCATGAAATCCCCGCGGTTTTCCCTGCCTTTCCTCATAGGGTAGAAATTATCTAGCTCTATGAATCTAAAGCCATTAGTTGATTTACTATTTCCCTCTAAAGGCTCTTGTAGCGGATTATGGGTTGCTGTTTACAAGATGTAGGTGTGAGGTTGACTGATTGTTTGATTACTATTTTTATTACTTATCGTTACCACTACGTTACTAAGTCATTCCTTCTATCTTGTTACTTTTCCTTTTCTACATTGTGTTCCAACTCTTCCCGTAAAACTCCCTCGAACTCGTGTCGTAATCAATAATGCCAATATTTATGTATAGTTATACACCCAATCACTAGTATTTTCTCCAGTAGTAATGAATTCCTTGCCCTATCACTAGAAGGAAAAAAAGAACAGCATCATTTCGTATTGAAGCAGTGGTCCTTTATTAGTAGAAAATTGTTTAGAGATATTTTTACATATGGTAGACATTCATGAAGTTTTTCAATCATAACTGGACACTCGGAGTTTCCATTATTAAATTTGCTTTCAAGCATTTTTAAAAGTTTTATTGACGATTAAAGAATTAGGAAGTAGACATACTTTTTCATAACTTACGGTTCAGTGAGACACATAATGCTTACCATGATCTTTTGTTTATATTCTCAAATATGATGCAATGCTTTGAATATGAACATTATGGTGCAGCTTATTACTCCACCATACTAGAAAAAATGACAATTAGGATTATTTTAGTGTTAAATTCCCGCGGTTCATTCCGAAAATTAATTGTTCAAGTATTCCACGAGGTGCGGCTGCATTGTGAACACTTTTTGAAAACCTTTAATCGAGTGAAGTTTACATAAATCGACATTTATAATCATTTGTACGGCAAAAAAGTCTAAAAAGGAAGGCCGAATCAGGAATCCTAAGAAGCACCTTATTGGGGTGAAAGTTAACTGAAAACTATTCTATTCTTCCTAAAGGCAGGGTGGACGGTACATCCTTAAGACCAGAGATAAATTTTCAAAATGGCATGTAACATGTCTGTTTTAAATTAAATACGACAGAACATTTTTAGTTTATGTCGAAATGCCTGAAATATTATTTCTTGCCCTGAAATGAAATTTAATGAAAAATGCAATGCTCGGAATATTTACATGGAGATGACTCCATTATCGCACTTCTTACAAAAAATGCTCTCCAATGTTAGTTATAGAAAGAGTTTAATGAAAAAAGCACTTGAAACTTCAGATTGACTAAGATATACCGAGATGTTCATTCGGTACTCATTCAGCATTTGGTAATGTCAGTACATGTCCTATGCTATTTGATATTCAAATAAAAAATCTACGGTAAAATATACCAATATCGAATTAGATTTTCTCAGACCTTTTTGAATAAGCTCTGTTCGGGATTTTAGCAAAAATCTGTCAAATATTTCAAATAAAATTTTGTTTACGAAAAAGTATCGACACAAGTATGCGAGACTTGTATGTCCATTCTTCCACACCCATATAAAACTGGATATTGCTGAGAAAATGGGAAAAATGTATCTTTCATGATTACCATTTGACACACAGAGGACACTGTACGTGTAGAGATATGTAAATTCCACCGCAAGAAACGGGACTAAACGCGTAACATCATGTATTGTAGTCAAATTTACCCAGAGGCGCTAAAACCCTCATCTCATCCTAGATATCACGATTATAACGGAAATGTTGGTTTAAATAATTTTTATATTAAATGGAGAAAAAGTTCATCACAAATGAAAAAGAGACCTATACTTAAACTTTAAGATCTCTATTAATAAGGAATTACTTCGTACTAATAAGGTCAAAGTAATTACTACGCATTGATACCTATTAATGAGGCCCAAAATCTATGTTCAAATTTCTATCTTGCACATTTATCGTTTTGACGGTGGATGAATATTCATTTAGCTAATAAAATAGCGCCTGGACTTCGAAAGGTTGTATTGATAATTATTAAAATTAGAAAAGATCCTTGAATATTTTAGATATTTTAATGGCGAGAAAGCATTAAAATCAAGGAGCTTACTTATTCCTTTCCATTTTTGAATGGTTCTGAAAGAATAATGAGATTTTTATTATAATTTAGAAACTGAAACATTTTTGCCATGTCCAGTGTCGCATAGAATAAATTAACTTTTAATGTATATTGTAAAATATTCCAACGAGCCAGCAAAAATATCCATGCCGATACAAATGCTATCACAGTACTTGTAACTGCAGATGTACTTAACGCTTTCAGGCTTCATTTCGTGGAACTGTTTGATGTTAATATTTAAAAGTTTTTAATTTTTCACAGAATTTCCACAGTCTGTAGAAAATTACAAATTCTTTTAATATGGACTTATACCTGCAAGTGTAATTTATTGGTGAAATTCTCAACATTATTGGTGTGACCCTTTGAATTTTCACAGAGGATTTGAGATAAAAGCTGATAATACGTAGTTTTTTTGGAAAATCACTCTACAACAGAATCTTATCCACATAATAAGACTAATAAATTGAAGATTCATTTGCACAGCCATTACTAATTGTGAGGCGCTAACTCTTCATGCTTCCTACATATTTCTCGTTCGTTAAGACAATTCTAATTCCTGAAAATGTGAATAATATATGAACTCCACTGCAGTTTTTTGAGAGCATGTACTAATTTTTCAACCTTTGCTGATTATAAACGTATACCCTGAGGGCACGAACCAAAAGTTAGCATGTTTGAAATTATTCCTTCAAAATAACCAATTACTATTTTAATTGTGGGCCAATTGACGCGAGACAGTCCCCTCCCAGGCTTCTTCTATTTGCCTATTATTGCCTATTTCGGAGTTTAAATCCATAAAAAACGATGGGACGGTTTACAATCATCAATCAACTGTTCGTATCATCAATCTTCTGTGTTACAAATATACTATTTGATTAATGTTTATAGTTTTGTTCCAAATGCACGATATTACTTGGGAAATAAATATGGCTTTAGAAGAGATGACTAACATTTTTATCGAAAAATGTACGGGACGCAAATTAAGTAATTCAGTTTAAAAATACGTGCATCATTGCAATTGACAGTGAGTTTTCTTGACAATTAATTTCACTTCTACGAGGCGCAAATGTATTAAAAGTTTTAAGTTGCTTAACTGACTAACAAATTACGTTGGAAGAGAATTTGTTTTTCGGTATATAATTTTATGTCTTACAATTAATATCTAATAAGTTTAGACTCTCTTTTGGACTTGCTTTTTAAAGATTGTTTTCCGAAATGAATTTGAACCTCAACTTATTTCCGATACCGTATATTTTCTTACTAGATATGCCAATTTGAGATAAATGCACACACTTCGATCTGTATCTTTCGAGATGATCGCTTTGGAATCACGTGCTCAGTGAAGACCTGTAATCATATGCTTACTTAGGGCTAATGTTGCGGAAACGTTTCAATTTGGGAATTCGGTATTCCTTATCTCCTAATCTACCCATCAATCCGCCACCCCTAATTTCTAAATATATTATTGACACTAAAGTTTCATAGTCCCAGTGAATCTCTAAAGATTTAGTAATTTGGACACCCTTTGCCTTATCCCTCCTGTTTAAATTAACTTCATTCAAGCTTGGCCGGATATATAGGATTCGATAAAGAAAATCACCTCGAAAACATCCTAGGCTAAGCTGCTTTTTAATCAAATCCAAACAGGATTACCATATTCTCGGGATTAATTCTAGGGCATTTTCAGACATGAAAACAAATAATGAACTCAATCGGCTAAAAATTGAGAATTCACTCTCCCTCCCTTTACGTAACCATCTTTCGGTTGATTCGCCAAAATCCACTTCCTACCCATCCCCCCCACGCCAAACCAGACTCCTTAAGGGGGGAATAATACTTCACTCGAGCGTCTTGGGTGCAAATGAAATAACACCTCCCGTCATCCACTTGCATATAAATTGGTCCTCCTGCTTTCGGGAAGATTTATGCGGAAAGGAGGCGAGAACAAGTGGCGACATCTCCGAATGAAGGATGCATTAGTCATGTCAACCAGTTCTCTCAACCCAGAAAAAATGGCGAAATAAAAGGAGAAAAGTTGTTGGCACGGGGCGGACGACTTGAGAAAAAATAAAGGAGAGCGAATTTTAACTCGAGGGAAAGAAAGATGCACTGAAAAAGTAGATCCACGCAAACAAAAGGGGTGGTTAGTTTGCAAAGTAAATTGAAAAAAAGCCCTTATTAGAAAGGAGAAGGGAAGAGAGTAGAGGAAGAAGGGTGAAGTCTAGTGTTCGTCAGTGGAAATAAAACGTCAAAACGAGGGAAAAGTCCACCGGTGAATTGCGGGAAAGGGGCTATCTTATTGCGCAATGTTTCTAAAATATCCAAATATTGGAGTCACCACGTCCTCCTGGCGCGCTAACGAAGACGTCCACGCATAATAATAAGGGCGGATGTGAGAAGGGGCTGGAGTTTGTTTGAGCACCCTCGACCTCCTTTCTTCCATCTTAAAGGAAAAACCTAACCAACCTCTCCCACCCACTTTCACACCCTCCCTAAATTAATTATCCGTTCTTAATTAATTCAGAAAGATTTCCGAGTGTCAAGAGAGAGGCATCTCGAAACAATTCATTATCTCTCGGCGGAGGGCTCGGTTTTCGTCCTGGTTAATTTTTTTGACTGGTGATTTTTTTTTGCTTTTGTTGCCGTGATGGATTTGCGTGGTTATATTATTTCTGGGTTCGGTTGAAGGACTAAGAGAAGGAATGACTTCTTCGGTTTTAAAGGGTGACGTGACAGGTGACGGAGAAAGGGATAGGAGGACGAAACTATTGAGAGACCAGATGGAGATTTAGGAAGAAAAATATCTGCAATTCGAAGTTTTCTTTCTTAGACAACCCGAATATTTTTACTGATTGTTTTTACATTTGTTCATTAGTAGTTTGTGATCAGTATTAATTCACATAAAATTCTTGTTCGATGAGATTTTTCGGGTGGTAGAGTTCCAGAAAAAATTATTTAAGGTAATTAATGTGTATGTATCATATCAAAAGATTCATACAACATTAGAACAATGATTTAATTTTTCTGTTAGATATTTTTCCGTACCGTCAACAGCCACACCAATCCAATTAAGGATCCTAGAGTTAAATTATATTTATATCTTTAAATCCTTCAACCCCACTCCCACAAGACTAAATAGTTCTCATTTACTGACACCTTATTCTCAACAACCAATCACCGATAAGGTAATCCACTCTGTTGAACCCTTATCCTCTTTCCTTTATACTCCATTCAGTTTACCCTGATGGAGGTGGCTGTGACCAGCAAATATTGAAGTACGTTGTTTCCGTTTTGGTTAATCTTTTTAATTATCTTTTGACTATAATTAAATATGATAAATTACCCGCCATATGGTGAACAAAAATTCTATCACATGGAAATAGATATAAGGAAATGGATAGGAACACATATAAAAGACGAACTCAGGAGAGGTGGGGAAGGCGAAATCGAGCAGATCACAAGTGCAAATGATAAAAAAGGATTGGTACAAACATAACTCAATTTGATATTTCGATAGTGTCAGCCACCTTCATCAGAGTATAATAAGTCATGAAGTATACATACATCATTGATATCAATCATATGATTTCGTTGAGGTAATATGGAAATATTGAATAAACAAACTTAAGACAGCAACAAACAATATAAGAACACATAAAAATAAGTATATTTATATTGCTATATATTATTATTAGGTAATCTACCGGTTAAGGTAGGTTTTTGGATAGACACAACTATCAAATAAATATTTTGTGACTCCTAACAAAACACAATCCGGCAACCTACTCTACATCAGGTCCTTCTCCATCTCTGTGTATTTACTTCCTCTCTTTATCCCGTCCAACATCTCTATCCTGTTCCTGCCCTTTCCTCGTTTGCCTAACATTCTCCTCTCTATTACCGTCTTCATCATCCCACTGCCTATCAATACGCCCTTCATCCATTTTTCTTGCCTCCATAGGATTTCTCCCAACAAACCGCTCTCCTCACCCACCATTTCCAGTACTTCCTCATTTGTTTTCCTTTCGGTCCATTTCACCTTCTCCATTATTCTCCACCCCACATTTCAAAAGCCTCCAATCTACGTCTATCCTCCTGCTTCAGCGACCACGTTTCCGCGCCGTACATAGCCACGCTCCATATCAGAGTTTTTACGAGTCTTTTCTTAACATCCCTACTCAACGCCCCGTCATCAACTCCCTCCTCCTTGTGATAGCCTCTTTGTCTAGCGCAATTCTTCTCCTTACGTCCCTACTACTTTGACCGCGTTGGTCCAAAATACTTCCGAGATACGTAAACTGTTCTACCTGCTCTATTTTCCCCTCCTATTTTAATGTTTAGCTTAGCCTTTTCTTCCTGGAAAATCTATTTGTTATTTTTATATTGAATCTCAACCCATATCTATCGCACTGAATTTTGCAATTCTCTCAGCAATGCTTGCAACCCCTTGGCTGACTGACAAACTAAAGCTTGGTCATCAGCAAACCTAACTGATTTTACGAATTCCCCTCCGACTTTCATTCCTACCACCAGTTTTTCCCATGACTCTTTAATCATTTCCTCCACATATACTGAACATGTGCTGAACAGCTCCGGTGATAATGGGCAAACCTGACTTGCATCTCTTCCTAACACTACCCATCCGGACTCTCCGTTCTCCACTCACACCTGAGCAGTCTGAGACATGTACAGGTTGCGGATTAGCTTCCTGTCCCTCCAATCCATTCCTGTTTTCTGCAATACACGCATTAGTTCTTCCCAATTCACTCTATCAAACGCTTTTTCGAAATCTACGAAACAGGCAAAAACGTCCTGCTTGTATTCTATATTCCTCTCGACTAGTGATCTCATTACTGCAATGGCATCACGCGTACCTCTTCCTTTCCTAAACCCAAACTGATCAACCCCTAAGTAATCATTTGCCTCCCTCTCCAATATGTTGTTGATAATCCTGAGAACAAATTTAGCTGCGTGGGATATCAAACTCATTGTTCTGTAGTCCTCACATGAGGTAGCCTTAACCTTTTTCGGGATAGGAACTAACACTATGCTCACAAAGTCTTCCGGCCATATTCCTTCCTCATAGATACTACGAATCAGTCCATACAGAGTCGTCCTCCCACATTTTCCTAAACATTTCAGTGGTTCCGAAGGAATGTTGTTTACCCCCACTGTAAACCTCCATAAACACTGTAATCAAGCGGAAGGTCGGTTTTGTAAGTGATGGTACAGTTCACCCGACGGCGTGTGAAATTCACAAATCAGAGTAGGGAAGCCAGTTCCTTTCCCTGTGCCGGCTATGGTTTCCCAGGAAGATCTGTTACTCAAAAAATCACACGGCTTGGACGGAGCTGAGGGACTTGCCCGGTAATCGAACCCGGACCCTTCGGTCAGTAGTCCAACACTCTACCCTTGGACTACCTCTCGATTCCGGACAAGTTACTATGATCTATACATTATGTTGTTATGGGATATCATTATATTTTTATATGAACAAAAATAAATATATATATATATATACAAAATGTATATATAAAATCATTATTAGGATAATAAGCCGAAGAATAGAAGGAAGGGTAGAAGAAAACCTCTTGGGAAACCAATTCGGATTCAGGAAAAACCGAGGAGCAAAAGAGTTAATTCTCAGAATAAAAAAAAATTGAATTAATAATAATCAAAATGAATATTTAAAATTCAGAATTCTGGCTGAAAACATGAGATACGTAAATAAGGCATTATATGTGGCAGGAAGGTCTCCAGCAACGTCGAATATAACAAGGTATTCAAGATACTAGAAGCGCTTGGTTTGGAATACAACGAAAGAGGAAGTGTCCATAACCTCTGCAAGAATCAGGTTACAGCAATGCAAAAGAAAAATGGAAGAAACATATAAGCCAAAATAAACAAAAGAGTAAGAGAAGGAGGCAACCTCTCGCCAGAAATATTCAACGTATACCTACTACGATCCAGGGGGTAGAGCGTTGGACTACTGACCGGAGGGCCAGGGTTCGATTCCCGGGCAAGGCAGTTTGGGCACCTGCAGCTCCACCCATCGTAGCTATCTGATTTTTTCAGGTACCAGATCTTCCTGGGAAACCATAACCGGCACAAGGAAAGGAACTGACTCCCCTACCCTGTTGTGTGAATTTCACACGCCGTCGGGCTTAGTACTGGGTGAACTCTACCATCACCTACCAAACCGACCTTTGGGTTGATTACTGTATTTATGATTTTATGGTTAATGTATATATATATATATATATATATATATATATATATATATATACAGACACACACACACACATATGATGTTTGATGAGTTTGCATTTAAAAAAATCCACATTAATTTTTAATCCATTCCATTGACCAGACCCTGTAGGTAAATCACTAACATTTCCCGAAAGAACATATCAGGTTCAGTTAATTATATCCTTTGTAGAAAATTTAACTGATACGTCAGCTTATTATTCGGTGATTTGTTGAGGATTTGTGAAGATTTTAAAATTTCGATTAATAATTATTTGGTGTCACCCGACTTACCATGGCGTATACCGTGCCCCAGTTATGCTTAATATTACCAAAGTTGATGGCTTAATGAACACTATATTTTTTGATTTGGGTACCTCAATATATGGTATAGTTAAATTTAACAATCTCCAGCTGCTTTACTGAGGAATTTGCGGCGGCAATTAGGCCTGGTAAAGTGTTTGGCTCCTTCTCTGAAAACTCAAAATTATGAGATGCAAATTACGTACATTGAATAACTTGCTCTCCTGAATTTTAATTGTAATTTAGTTTCGATCTTTAACGTTTTTTCAGAGTCATTATAAGTGCGTGAAGAAACGCTTTCTTACGATATTAATCATTGATAGCAATTTGGGGAAACATTTATACAATTTCCGATCCCTAATCATTTTAATTAAAATTGACGTTATTTAATCAACACCAAAGCTATAACGCTGGTTTTCACCAGCCGATAGATATAAAAGAGTCATTTATTATATATGGTTGGCAAAATTCCGGTCGCTAAGCACCTCTTCATTGTGCTATGTCTGTGTCAAAGACCATCTGTAGAAGTCAAAGCAGCACGAGGAACCGACTTGGCAGGAAAGTCTCTCGCAGGAAAAATTATAGGATGGGATGCTGAACCAAGTCCTAGATAAATGCTGGACTGCATTGAATAAATTTCATTTCATTTCCAGTCACATCTTCCTACGCCATATCATTAAAACTTGTTTACTGGAGAGTTATTTGATAATTAAGTTTCATCCTGTGCTTTATAATCGGAAGTTTTCGCCTCGTTAAAGTTGAGGGAAAATACGAGATCAATCGTATCAATTGGAGAAACTAATTCTTTCACTTTTGTATGAGCTACAGAAATTTGATCTCTCACCCTCTCTTCGCTTGCATTTGTTACCACAGTGGTACGTATAAAGTCATCTCGGAATAATATATTATTCTATTTACCATAATGATTATTAGCTGGGTAGAGCTACCCTTCTCATATTTTCTTCGTGTTATTTTTTTCACTCATTATTTGAATAGTTCTCTTTTCTCTTATTTTCCTATTCCATCATTGTTGGTACATATTCCTGTTGATAAATTTTGAATTATTTGTATATACGCATTGGATTTAATACGCTGTTCTGTTTACCAAGACATAACTGCGAAATGTTTGATTTAAATTTAGCATAGAAAAAATCATTTACCAGCTCACGGACATACGATGAATAACTGCAATATGCTAAAATATCTACCATATTTGAAGTTGTTCACGGCAAGAACAGTCAACTGAAAGTGAAGTTATCTAAGGAGCATTATTAACTATACCAGTTCGATTGTTCAAAAAAGTAATTTTGTATGAACTTGAAGTGATTTGTTGGTGTGTCGGTAAAGTAGGATGTATGAGGGTCTTTCATATAGTCTTGTTGGATGCGAATAATTTCGAATATTTTTAATGTCTTCCACACAATTACTGCATCAGGTAAAAAAGTTGATTTTGCCGTTAATCAGGTGCGTCGATATTTATGGAATTAGTTAATTCGTGTGAAGGCTCTCGGAAAGAATACAAGCTGTTTTGGGTTATATAGTATATTTATTTGCATACTTGTAAGTTAAAAAAGTTTTTACATGAATACGACCTCTGTGGTTGAAGGTTTACATGATTATGTTGGTTTTGCATGTGGTTTTATTCTCTTTTACGGCTGGTGACCTAATATCCCCAGCTAGACCACCCTGCGGCGGCTTGTGTGGGAAAATGTAGAGATTTAGATAAGACGCGGAACAATAAGAAAGCATGAACAAGTAAACAAAATTGAAAGAGCAGAATAACCAGATAACTTGAATATCCTGATATGAATTTCTTGAACAATATCATTGGCAGTAGAGACCAGCACCATGAGAATGGCAAACCCCCCCCGATCGACCTCCTTTCCCTTCCGTTTTAATCATTCCATCTGAGCAATACCGTAGTTCTACTTTCTTGCCCAATTTCACCGCCTCCATTTAATAAGAGGTAGTACTTCATTGAATGACCTACTCTAGAAGATTTTTAAGCCGCTTGAAATATAAATTTTATATATATATATATATATATATATATACACAAACACTAACACAAAAAACACTACACACATAGAAACATAGAAGAAGAACACTTACATTGGATATTTACGTTTCGACGGCACGGCCGTCGTCATCAGAATCTGATGACGACGGCCGTGCCGTCGAAACGTAAATATCCAATGTAAGTGTTCTTCTTCTATGTTTCTATGTGTGTAGTGTTTTTTGTGTTAGTGTTTGTGTGTTTGTGCGTCGCCGGAGAGCGTCTTTTCCAAGTTTATATATATATATATATATATATATATATATATATATATATATATATATATATATATATATATATATATATATATAATATTATACTATAAATAAATTTTCTGAATAAATTCCGGAAACTTTTTGATCAAGGTAGTATTGTTTTAATGCTAGGGAACCGTTTTGCTAGAAATGATAAAATGAAAGAATTTTACAGTTCGATACCTGTTGAGAGGCGATCGGTAGTTCTGCACTAACGACACCAAATAATCACGGTATGGGTCAGCAATTGCATCGTAATTTGGAAATTCAATGTTGACTGACAATGAGGATTACTCAAGGAGCTCACTTAAGAGTATGCCGTATGCACGCTGTTTTTTATCTGCGTAATGTTCGCCCTAACTCAATAAACCGCAGCAGCAGGATATTAATTTTTTATTAGCAATTATTTCCCCAACTTTTCGTCGGTTATTTTTCTTTTGTACATTAGGAATAAAATATTCATAGGAATGAAATGATAACATTTGTAATATCCTCGCATAAATTAAGGCTTTCATTTTTTTCATCAGACCAACTGCGTTTCAAATAATTATCGACTTAATTTTTAATGGAATTTTTCAATCATGAAAAATTACAGTTTTCACCAGGTATAAAAGTTAATCATTATCAGGAGAAAATTGTATGTTGCATTTTTAAAGAGATTTTTTTACCTAGGCCAAAAGCACGTTTAATAACATGAAACTTTTTAAAAGAGTGCTTTCCGTTTAGCGGCCTTGCGTTGGGGTTGCGAATGTTATCCAGGGTTATGGTGTAATAATTTTCTGGAGGTCTAAATTTATTCTTCATTAGAAATATCTTCCCAATTGTGTGGCCATCCAAACTATCTCATTCGTTACATATGTTTCTTCCATAAAAAATTCATGATAACAACACCTTTTCCATCTAAAATGTATGAGGGATATTTCACCATTGTCATTATAGTCACCATAGACAGTCACCACTATGATAAATATTGAGGATTACAGAAGAATAAGCTCGATATCCCACGCAGCTAAAGCTCTTCTCAGGATCATCAACAAAAGGATAGAGAGTAAGGCAATTGATTACTTAGGGGATGATCAGTTTGGGTTTAGGAAGGGGAGAGGCACGTGCGATGCCATTGCAGTTATGCGATCACTAATCGAGAGGAATATACGTTAGAATACAATCCGGAGGTATTTGCCTGTTTCGTAGATTTCGAAAAAGCGTTTGATAGAGTAACTTGGGAAAAATTAATGCGTGTATTGCAGAAAATAGGAATGGATTGGAGGGACAGGAGACTGATCCGCAACCTGTACATGTCTCAGACTGCTCAGGTGCGAGTGGGGAACGGAGAGTCCGGATGGGCAGTGTTAGGAAGAGATGTAAGGCAAGGGTGCCCATTATCACCGGTGCTGTGCAACGTATATGTGGAGGAAATGATTAAAGAGACGTGGGAAGAACTGGAGGTACGAATGGAAGTCGGAGGGGAATTAGTAAAATCGGTAAGGTTTGCAGATGACCAAGCATTAGTTGCTCAGTCAGCCAAGGGGTTGCAAGCATTGTTGAGTGAATTGGAGGTGCAGTGCGATAAATTTGGGATGAGAATCAATTTAATAAAACAAAGGTAATGCGATTTTCCAGAAAAAAAGCTAAGCTAAACATTAAAATAGGAGGAGAAAAAATAGAGCAGGTAGAACAGTTTACGTATCTCGGAAGTGTTCTGAACCAACACGGTCAAAGTGGTAGGGACATAAGGAGAAGAATTTCGCTAGGTAAAGAGGCTTTCTCAAGGAGGAGGGAGTTGATGACGGGGACGTTGTATAGAGAGGTTAAGATGGAGCGTAGCTATGTACGGCGCGGAAACGTGGTCGCTGAAGCAGGAGGATAGACGTAGATTGGAGGCTTTTGAAATGTGGGTGTGGAGAAGAATGGAGAAGGTTATGTGGACCGAAAGGAAAACAAATGAGGAAGTACTAGAGATGGTGGGTGAGGAGAGGGGTTTGTTGAGAGAAATTCTATGGAGGTAGGAAAGATGGATGAAAAGCGTATTGAGTGGTAGTGGAATGCTGAAGAAAGTAATAGAGGGGAGAATGTTAGGCAAATGAGGAAAGGGCAGGAACAAGATAAGGATGTTGGACGGGATGAAGGGAGGAAGGAAATACAAATAGATGAAGAGGGACCTGATGTAGATTAGGTTGCTGGATTGTGTTTTGTTAGGAGTCACAAAATATTTATTTGATAGTTGTGTTTATCCAAAAACCTACCTTAACAGGTAGATTACCTTATAATAATAATAATATACATATGTCATTGTGTCGTATATACAGGTATAGTCCAACGGTAATGCTCTTTCTATTTGTTCCTTATTGGATGTGCACTATATATAAATGTTTATACATTTATATACATATGCATATGGCATGACATATTTACGCTATCGAGAAAATGCTTGAATCCGCCTTCTCCATCTCTCCTGTGTTCGTCCTTCAAATGTGTTCCTATCCCCTTTCCTTATATCTATTTCCATGCGAATGAATATTTGTTCGCCGTATGACGGGATTTCGTGTTTGAATGTGTATGCATACATGCATATATATATATATATATATATATATATATATACAGGCAGTATATATAGGCAGTGCATCTCAAATGAGGAACAAATAGAAAGAACATCACTGTTGGACGGCCTTGGCTGGGAGATAATGAAAACACGAACATTAGACGCCAGATATAAGTTTTATAAAAGGTAAAAATAATTGGAAGTTAACGCTCACTAAGGAGGAATAGTCCTTGAATCCGTGGTCTTAGTTTTATTTGTATGATTGGTAGGCGCCATATTGAGGAGTAAGGAAGAATTGAATCGATATCAGTATTCATTTTGCTTTGGCACAGTAGAAGAAAACGTAATTTAAGACAAAATGTACTTCCGGAATGTCAACATTCACCAAGACTTGACCTCCAGAATGTAGTCCAATGAATGAATTTCAATAGAACCACCAACCATTTGTCGCCTGTTGAATGAAATAAAAGTTGTAGTAAATGTATCATCCGTTTCTTTTTGAAGTGGTCCTTGTACATGTAGATGTAAGTTCCTCTTTGCGCCAATCATAGGAAAGAATCCAAGTGATAGAAAACGCCATTCGTGGCGTCGTAGTTTTTCTGTTGAACAGCAGCATTACTCTTTACCAAATAATCAAACAAATATATAGATTTTTTAGGGTTTATATTTCCATGAAATAAATAGATTTTAAAATACTAGAGCAGATCAAAAACTACGATAATCAACTCTGTGTTTTCAAGTCTTATTGCTGAAAACATCAGTATGAACATATAGTATTTTAGAACAAAGTGCGCATTATTTTTCTACTGCAATGAGGTGTAGACGCATATAAAATAAAGTTCCGGAATAAATATAGTACCTATTTTTATTTAGGCTTTTCACTGGTGTTAGCTGAATTTGACTATTCACCCTAAAATGAATGGAAAAATCTTGTCTTTGAGTATCGTTGTCGATTTAGCAGTCTTTTCATTTCTATTCTATTCATTTCACTTACGAGTATATGTCTCCCAAATGGATAGAAATCATTTGGACCTTATATTGTGGAAGAGGAGGTATTTATAAAACTTGCTCTTATTCAATAAGATTTTTTTCTTACTAGTTCATCATAGGATCAATTCAATCTTTTTTGAGAAATGCCTAAATAAAGAAATAAATTCACAAACCAAACTACATGTATTTAAAACAAGAAAACTTCTTCGTGCAATATATTCGAGACCATAGGAGTGTGACTGGTTCTAATGTTGGTTCTTTGGAGCCATGATTTAGACGACGCGCTGTACAATGCAGCAATAGTCTTGGCAACAGCAATGCGCTGATCACTTCGAAATATCCAACTGTTCACTCTCACTCAAGTATCGTTGAAAGGTATCCCTGGAACTAGATACAAAAATTTATTTTATCTTGGAAGAAGCTATAATAACAGTATTATACGGTGTGACATCAATAAATTGTTGTATCTTTCATGAGATACGTATTGCGTATCAATTGATATCAAGACTTTTATTTTCACGGCGATTTTAGAAATATTACAATATTAATTGGTATTTACTTCTTTGATTTGGACGTGTAGAATCCTTAAATAGAACCCAAGTAATTGTCTTTTTAAGACATCGACTGATGTCAATATTTTCGGCGAATTATAGTATTTCGAATGGTTGATTCTCAATAGATGAACTATTACTTCACATTTTACTTTACTTAGGGTAATCTTCCTTAGTACTTTTTTTTTGCACGGCTATATTAATAGATTAAAATGAGAGACCTACATACGAATTAGCAAAAAAAAGTAATGATGGAAAGTTTTCGCGACTACGTGAGAAGATTATAGTTACTCATTCGCAATTGGGGCGCGTGAATAGCGGCAAAAACTCTCATGCTTGAAGGACGGTTATTTCGAGCGAAGTTGCAAAGTGTCGATCTACTATTCTGAGCGTGGATTTCGTGGAATAGCTGAACTTCCTTCGCAGGCGTGTTTAATACAAGATTTGGATTCGAGTCTTCTGGGAGCGTAATGCAATCTAAACAAGTAATAATGGCACGAAGAATATTTTCAAGGGGACGAAATATAGTTGGCAGCGGGATTCAGCTCGAGAATTGAGGGTGGTGGGAGTAGGAATAATACGGTAGTCAGGGGTGTGGGTTTCGAATTAAGAGAATGGCAAACGAGATTGCCTCTTTCATTACCGTCTTCTCTCCTCTCTCGTTCCACCCCTTTCTTGAGAGGAGCTCCCTTCTTCGAGAAGCAAAGAAGAGTTTGTGGAAGTTAGTCTTCGTTCGCCACGAGCCTTTTCCTCTTCTTTTGAGACTGGCTGGATCAGTAAATAAAGATCTATTTCGCTGAAGGGAAAGATATTTGCTTCCGGCACCAAAGAGGTTTCTGGACCCTCGTTTGACAGTTTTTGGTTAGGTTTTTGAATAATTTTAATGCTGTTTGCCCAAGGTAAGAAGAGACTGCGTATTTTCTTGAAAAATAATAGAATTTTTTAGGTCACAGCATGCGATCGCATTTAAAGAATTTGGTGAAATTATTAGAATCTTGAGGTTTCGTCCGATTAAATAAAGATTAAAGAAATTTTGAAGACGGTTGGGAACAGGTAAGGTGAATTTTGCCGTTTCGCCATTGGTGAAAAACAGGTTTTTCTAAAATAAAATCGTGCCACAGTAATAAAAACATCTTTTATACGGTCTTATTTTCACTTTTACTTTAATTACTAGTCTAGTTAATGAAAAAGAAAATACTTAATGAAAAGGAAAATTAAAATACCTATATATCCCTCGGGGGTTTTTTAATTACATACACAAAAATAAAATATGTTTTTAAATTTGCGTTTTGCCAATAAACAATATCAAACAGTTAAACAATGCTCGGAATAAAATAAATGCATTGAAAATAATTTGAAACATTTTAATCATGAAGCGCACATACTACTTCAGCCTTGGATTTCACAAATCGCATACAAATTCGGAAAGTATTGACCCAAATTAGAATTTATAGAGAATTGAGGAATATGATTTGTAATTTATCATGAGTCAGCACTTGGTGAGTTGGTATAAATTATCGATTTTATTATCAACTATATATTACTAGGCAATCTACCGATTAAGATACGTTTTGGATTGATACAAATACCAAGTAAATATGTTGTTTCTGCAAACAAAACACAATCCAGCTCTTCAAGTCCCTCTTCATTTCTGAATACTTCCTTCCTCCCTTCATCCAGGCCAGTATCCCTATCCTATTCCAGCCCTTTCCTCGTTTGCATAACATTCTATTCTATATTACAGTGTTCAACATCCCACTGCCAATCAATAAGCCCTTCATGCATTATACCTGCCTCCATAGGATTTCTCCCAACAAACTCCTCTCCTCGCCCACCATCTCTAGTACTTACTCATTTGTTTTCCTTTCGGTCCATTTCACCTTCTCGATTCTACTTACGTCCCTGCTACTTCGACCGTCTTGGTCCAATACACTTCTGAAATACCTAAACTTTTTTACCTGCTCTAGTTCTTGGCCTCCTATTTTAACGCTAACCTTAGCCTTTCTATTTCTGAAAAATCGTATAGCTTTTGTTTTATGTATATAACTCTCATCCCATTTATATCGCCGTGAGTTTTCAATTTACTCAGCAATGCTTGCAATCCCTTGGCTGACAAACTAAAGCTTGGTTATCAGCATACCTAACCGATTTTACGAATTCCTTGCCGAATTTCACACCTGTCTCCAGTTCTTCCCATGCCTCTTCAATCATAACCTCTACATATACGTTGAACAGCACTGGTAATAATGTAAAACCCTGCCTTACACCTCTTCCTAACACTGCTCAAACGGACTTTCCGTTACCCACTCGCAACTGAGTCTTCTGAGACATGTACAGGTTGCGGATTAGCCTCCTATCTCCCCAATATATTCCTATTTTATGCAATACATTCATTAGATTTTTCCAATTCACTCTATCAAACGCGTTTTCGAAATCTATGAAACAAGCAAATACGTCCAACGACACAATCACGCAGTTCCTAAATCTGTGTCTAACCATAATGTAATCTCACTGATATCTTTATTATTCACCTGGCATTTTCCATGTAAATCTACGCCATGTGTGGTGTCTAAACCAAGTGTCGGCGAAGACTAACCCCAGTCTCATGCAGCATTCAATTGCTTTCTCCCCGTGGTCATTCCTCGTACCTAACCCGCAGTCCCCCACCTCAACCTTATAATCCCCCATCACTTTCAAAAATATTTTCCTGCAGGAACACACGCGATTATATCCTCTAAGTGATGTATTCTATCGACTTCTTCCTCCTTATGATTGCTTGGTGGCATGTATAACTGAACAATGACCAAGTTTATCGGTTCTGATTTTATCTCTACCAGTAATATTCTTTCCGTTGCTTGTTCTATGTTTACTACGATTCTTCCTACCTCTTTATTCTATATTGTGCCAACTCCTCGTTAGCTCTCGTCCCCACCGCCGTATACCTGTATTATTCTAATACTGTTACTCCAGTAATCCCCGCTAGCTTTACATATCACGTCGCATAAACCTAAAATATCTAAATTTCCTCTTTCCATCTCTCGCTTAATATTTTCTAATTTTCCTGTTTTCAAAATTGTCCTAACATTTAAAGTTCCTATTCTAACAAATTTGGTCTTCTTATCCTGCGTCTTCTCTCCTGTTGCTGTCGATTATCGTTTGCAATGGTTTCGTGAGATGACGACCGCGAAAGCCCTTTCTCTGTATTGTCCATCATTATATTCTTGGGAATAATACTTGAGGTGGTTTCCCGTTGCCTTCCTCAATGGTGTTTGTAATGTGACACCATCACTCAATGGCCGCCCACTGGGGTCAAACGCCTTTGCAGCCACCTCACTGAGGAACAGACCCTGCGTGGAGTACCTTTCGTTTGCAACCTGTCTAGCATGGGTCTACCAGAAGCAATTATCGTTGCTCCCGCCAGCTCAGCTCTAGGGGTATCGGATCGCACAAGGCCTTCACCATTTCAAGATTGTAGTCCATAGGAGGGATATATACAAATAAATAAATAAATATATATATATATATATAATTTCCATGATCATTTTTTGGTCCCAATAAGGTAGTGAATTCATTGCTCCAAACCTGATGTTGGAAGCGAACTAAGTGAGCCCTTGCAGTTGGTCTAGAAAAGGATGAGGGATAAGTGGATTCTGTAAGGAAAAAATATGAAATTTTAAGCATGTTTGCTGTTTTTTTGAAAAGTGCTATGTAATCCCTAGATACTATATACATATATATTCACATTATAAAAATATTGTAAGGTTCGTTAAGGGAATTTCACATGGTGAAAATTGATGAAATTGTATGAAGTGCTTTAGTTGCCCTTGGTCGAAAATTCACGGAAATACTATATTCATAAAAAACAGAGCGCGTACTGATTTCCATGCATATGCAAAGGTAAGCATTTTTCATGTTTTTGTGTCACCCACAGAGTTTTTTTTTGCGCGTCGTTGTGTGCTCGGTGTTTTGGCACTCAGTGATTGATTATTTGTTAGATCTTTTCTTGTCACCTTCTCGGTACGAACAATAAAAATCACCGAGGTTTTCCTTAAATCTCGAGTTGTTCGTAATTACATTTGAATGACACTCGTTTTTAGGCAATCTTATTTCAACGTTTTTGGGGAACCCCTTAAATATTAGCGATTACTTTACGATAGTCTCGTCGGATGATGGCTTTATTCACCATCAATATGTCGGGTCGGATGTGTTTTCAAACCGATTCGAGTGAAATACTATAGAAACCATGAAGTTCTCTTATCCATTGCAACCTCAAGGCAGATGGATATATAGGGAGAGAGGAAGAAAGGGGAAAGTAACTCGGTGGGATGAGGGAGGTTGCCAGGGGAATGGGAACGAGTGGTGGATTCAAATTTCATCCAATTATCAATTCTCCGAATGCGTCATAATTGGACTCATAACCCGGGTTGGGAAGATGAGGAGAGGGGAGGGGTGGAGAAGGAACAGAAGGTGGGGGGCGGGAGTGGCGACCGTGGGAGAGAGGGGACAACGAATCGGTCGGGAGGGAAAGAGCGACTCAGGAGGGCGAGATGCTCATGCATATTCATCCTCCTTGCGAGGAGGTTGTCGAGTGAGAGGAGGGGGCGGGAGTAAGGGGAAGGCTGTGTGCCGCGGAGGAAGGTTGGGCGGCCGAAGGGTGGGAAGAAGGGCGTGAGCATGAGAGCCACCACGGCCAAGGGCAAGACATTGGGGGAGGGGGAAAGGGAGTAGGGGACCCCCTTGAGGTGGCGGTGGGATACGGATATTCGGTGAGGGATGAACGAGGTTGTTGGATGAGGGACGGGTGTGCGGGTCAGGGCAGGTCGTTAAGGGTGTTGAGAGATGGGGAATTTGGCTATTTGCGAAGGGGGCGAGACTCGGTAGGATCACGTTATATCGTAGGACGGTGGGCGGCATTTAGCGGGATAGAGATGGGGCTGGTGTTTGGGGAGTCGGACGGGGAAGAGAGAAATTTCCGAGAAAATCAAAATAGTCCATGCGTATGGTCGTGGCTAGGTATTTAAAAAAAATATATGAAAGTTAAATGCTAGACTTTTGATTGATTCTTTGGGGTACGTTTTCGTTCATGACTAACGGTCAACGGCACATTTAAAGCAGATAATATTTTGGCAAGAGCATTGATCCTGTCGTAGTTATTACTATTGGTCTGCCGTTTTCGTACATCTAGTTAATGAGTTTTATTTTATGGAACTCCCAGTTTTGATCTTTACCCCGAGTATATTTACAATTGAGCTAGAAATCTTCTTGATTTCTATTTTATTTGAACGTAATGTTAAAAATACTTAATAGTCATATCATTAGGGTGAGAATTCTGTTTTTACTGATATCTTTTATGACAGGTAAGAGGGATTTGTCGAAGTGTTTTTGAAAATTTAGTAGAGGTATATTTTTGACTTATTTTATTTAAGTGTGATTAATATTATTTGGAAAAGGAAATTAAGTTAGAGTTATGAGTTTATACTTAGTATATATCATTAGAGAACAATGCAGACGTAAAGGAAGCATTAAGTGAGAAGTAATGGAATATTTTAATTCACTCATGTTTAAAAAAATATTTAAGATTGATACCGTGTATTGTGATAGTTAAATTTACATTTTCGACATAAAGAGAAGTAGTAGTAGTTATTAGGGGAGGCGACTGACAGCTAAGGTCATTTTCGTTTTTAGATAGATTTGATGTGATAGATGGGCCACTTGGGAGAGGTAGGATATTCAGGGAGTTGGAGAGTAGAGATATTGGCCAACTATAAGCGATAGGCACCAAGGGGTCCACAATATAGCGTTCCATCCGACAGGCGGTGTACCCCACTTGGAGTCCTCTTCGCATGGCACCTTAAATAAGGAATGGCATTTTACTGAAAAATCCTACCACCGCCAGGATTCGAAACTGAGCATTCAAGGTGGGAAAGCAGTATATTCGACACTGCACTATTCCAATCACCTCGACAGTAGAAGGGAATTATGAATGTTATATCCTCTCTAAGTCATAAGGTGTTATTTACATTACAATGTTAGATTAGAGCTGATATAACTCCTAATTTTCCGAAATTTGACGTTAAATACCATAATTTACAGTAATTACAACGTCCCATAGAGCACGTGTAAAGACATTCGTCTATCAAAAACATCATAAAACCGTGGAAATAGGTGAGGTGTGGAGGCAGCGAGACAGCACTTCACTTCGACACTGTCGAAGTGAAGTTAATGAATTGACTGCGAAGAAGTTTCGTGGAGGGGGAAAAAACCTTAGCGAGGCGGCGAAATTTGAAAAAAAAGTGCTGAAAGAGTGTGGGCTCATTTTATTACAAGAGCGAGCAGACTTTTTTCCCAGCCTGAAAGAGATTTAGAAGTAACTATGGCAACAGGATTCCGGGTTGAATGAAAGAGTGAACGCGCCAGAATCGGTGAGTGGAAAAGGTAAATGGACGCATTGGAAAAGATGCGTAAGAGAGATGACGGGAGTTGGGCGGGACGTATTAGAAAATCAGTATTCTCTATATAAATATTCACTTACCCATTAAGATAAATATATACGAGGCGTGTTCATAAATGAAGGCCCGTTTGGTCACAGGAAAAAATATACTCATATGAAACACATTTTATTGGCACTCTTAGTAAGCTACAAACCTACTTCACTTTTCTACACAATCGTCGTTCACTTCTAAGCATTTTTCGTACCGCTGCACCAGCTTCTTTAACCCCTCTGCATAGAAACTCGCCGCCGGAGGGTTGAACCAGTCGACAACGCCATTCTTGAGTTCCTCTTCGGTTTCGAAATGTTGTCCACCGAACCACTGTCTCAAGTGCAAGAAGAGGAAGTAGTCGCTGGGTGTAAGGTCAGGACTGTACGGTGGGTGGTTTAAAGAGTTCCCAACGACCCAAAAACTCTCGTCCACTGGACATTCTTTGCTCTTTGTGGTGGTCGGTGAGCATTTTCGGTACCCACCTTGCACGCAATGTGTGGTATCCGAGGTTTTCCGTAACAATATTGTAGACAGTAGTGCGTCCAAGTTGAGGAAATTGTTCAGCCAGGCCATTAATTGTCAATCGACGATCACATCGCAGTTTTTGTTCCACTTGCGAAACAATTTCATCGATCAGAATACTGGGCCTACCACTTCGCTCTCCGTCATGGACATTTGTTCGTCCATTTTTAAAATCACAGCACCATTGTCTAACCTTTACTTCACTCATAACTGTAGGTTTATAAACTAGGCATAATTCCCGATGAATTTCAGCAGCCGACAATCCTTTTGCATACAAGAATCGTATGACAGAACGCACTTCACAGCTGGCGGGATCAACGATTGTCGCGGACATTGTTGTTTGCATGCACGGACAAGCAAACGACTTCTGAAACAAAACAAATGCTGCTATAGCTTCTCAATGAATCAGTAGATGGCGCTGCAGGAGCAAAATTGTGTTATGAAGCACCAATATTTAAATATAAGCAAACGGTACTTACTTTGAGAATATGCCTCGTATTTCAGATAGGGAAACACATTCAAATGCATCTATCTCATGAAACAATTAGTGTGTTCGAATACATTTTTAAAGTTTGCTTTTTGAATTTATAAATTAGGAGTGGCTGATTCTCTTTTGCGTGATAGTGTATCGTAGGAGGAAAGATCCAGCACTCGCGAGTACTCGGTCAGTGTTGGTTGCTCCTGTTTCAGCCTGATGGTCTAATCTTCCGATGTTGGACTATTATAATTCCCACGGTGTCACTGTTTTAAACTCGGTTGTTCTGAACCTCTCGAACAGCCTTTGATGATCTGCTGTCACGAGACAATCATGCCCTCATGCTAGGAATAAATTAAACAGTCAATATTGCAGTGTAATTACGTGTCCTATCACGAACAGTTCCATTTGTGATAATATGGACGATCAAATAAAGGAATTTTTCGAGAAATGACATACCTCTGAAATGAATGAAACTGCGTTAATGACCAAAGCAAATCGTAAAAATGAGCGAACGTTTTGAATGCACGAAATCGCAACGCTAAGAGATATACAAAGTAATAACGAGTAAATTAAATAATATTTCCAAATGCAAAATTTTCCATCTACTAGTTGAAAGAATCCTGTTGATTCCATAAAGTCTAGCTATAAGCAACGATTTCACCAACAAATTCCGAACCAATTAAGTGAGTTTTCAAATTAAAATTTACTTCAATTGAAGTTCAGGGAATACATTTTTCAAATCATGATATACGGCAAACCATGCAATTTCATCGCGGGTTGCACTAAAACACAAAATCAATGAGCAATCGCATTGCACAACCAGACTCACAGATTTTTCTAAAAGACAATTATTTCGTTTTCTAATCATCGCTCCACGAGTGAAAGTCGCACACTCATGCATTTCTCCATTATGATATTGCCATTTATCTCTCATCATGCACACCAAAATCAATTATTATTTTAGAATGAGCCTTGTTTCAAGTGTTATACATGAATAGACGCATTCTTAATACACGTATTAGAGATTAATATAATTTTTTCTGGACGCACAATGAACAAGTTTTCCCTATTAACATTTAGGAGCAGGTCTCGCAACTTTTTCAAAGGCGTCACTTAACTCATTAATTCATATCTCCGAGAACTATTTTTCTTTCACGAGGGTCACACTCGTTAAAGTTTTCTTTCAATTCTCTTCCGAATTCATCCAACATGCTTTTGGTTTCACCTTCCGCATGTTTATAACAGGCTGCAATCACACCTTATCAAATACCATCTTTCACGTGAATTCAGAACCATCTATGAGACATGGGTTTTCTTACACTTGTTTTAGCCTTATAATTCGTATTCAAACCTACATCCTGGCAGTCGTTTCCACTATCGTCCACTAATGACCATAATTACAGTTCATTCACATCAATTCCAGCAACATCACACTTACCTCGCTTTGTCCTCATGGTCACAGGATATATTTTTGCATCAGATAAGTAATTGTATTCACCAAATCGTGCTCATTTCAGTGCAAAGAACTCACATTCCAAGTATCAATTGCCCATTGCTTTTGGAGTCCATGTTATAGTCAGTCATTTTTGTTCATGCCTTAAGTCGTCCGAGGCTTTTATGAATAATAAAGAAAAAGGAACGCAAGATTACGTCTTTGCAGTACAGACCCCACCTGCCATGGTTCCTTCTGACTGTTCTAGCCTTCAAATGGCCAGTTGATGAAATTGTCAGGCACTCGGACTGTCGTAATAGGGCGCTATGATATGCAATATTTAATAATGAAAGTCTGTAATAATTGAGTCTACAGCAAGCATATAATTTCAGTATGTGATAAAGTGACCATTTATTAGTTTAAATCTCCTAAATTTTACTATTAAATTCGATTATTGTTGCAATAAATTCAGCAATTTAATCATTTTTGTTACGAGTTAAGATTTTAAACGCGCGATGTTTGGAAGAAATATAATTTAATCATCACAGACTTTAAGGAAATTATTGTCACTAATACTGTCTTTTTGCTGCGATGGTGAAATTCGCACTTCCAAGTTATGATAGTATCCGCGAGCGTTAATCCAATTAATATATGTTTTATAGGCTGGGGACTCCGTAAACATGTTTTCTCATGCCTAATCTCTCGAAGTTGAACTAATTCGTTTATTTTCGCCCCTTTATGCAAAACACTTTTTACCATGAAACGGCAGTATATTGTAGGCGATACACTATTAATGCATAACTTGCTTGATTCATCTCCTACTTACAATGTACATCTTCTTAGTTGATTTTTACGACTTCGTAAGATGCTATTCTCAAGCATTTATCAATAATCTACACAAAGCAATAATTTCTATTATTATTTCTAAAATATTTATAACTAATAAATTATGTTAGCAGAATGGTACAACCATGCATTCATACGGCATCGCCGTCTCTGAGAAATTCAATGCGTAATTATGTGCCAACTCCACAGGGGCTTTGTAGATGACCGGATATCGGGGAGACTCTCCGTTCCTCTCTAGACGGACATCATCATTGTACGAGTCCACAGTTATATTCCGAGAAACTCGATCACGTATTTGCTGAAAGGCGGAATAAAGAGTTTACAGAATGAAAGGTCCCCCATTTTCATTTCAAAGAGGAAGGTGCCTAAAAATGCTTAGAAAGGGGAAGAAAAAAGAGTGGTGAGAATGTGGGGTGGAGGCATGCTTCGTGAGCGAAGCGTTCAGCCTCCCATGGGTGGAAGCCATTGAAATTAAATCCTCGGGGGGGGGGGAGAAAGTTCGGTATGCGGTGAGGGAATGCTCAGTGCTGACAGGAGGGGTAAAACAATTATACGAAGGAGAGACAAGGGCTATTGAAATAAAATAAATTAGTCCGGATCGACGCGGGCTGTAAACGAGCTTGGGTAGGAAGTCAAAAGGATTTTTTCGTTCGCTCTCACTGGTTGCCGGGAAATTCTCTTACCATTTTTGATTAGTAAGCTGACCGTGAGTAGTGGGGAAATAGGTTAGCACAACACTTGTTTGCACAGTTGCAGGCAACGAGCACGTTATATTATGCTTTCATGAAATCCGCTCATGCATGAAGTCACATACTGTTTTTCAGAAATACTAAAGAGTTGGGGACTGGAATTTATAAAAATTACTCATATCCTATTGCAATTTCTGAAATCTATAGAAAAAGAGTGAATAGGTGCCGAAAGAAATAATGAAAGGACAAAATATTGTCATAGCTCGACCTTTCTGTTGTATGTATTTGGAATTCTATTGTTTTATTATTATCAATCATAAGTAGATTTTATAGGAAACAGTGAAATCTACGTACTATAATATCTTGCAGGCGTGGTAGTTGATTTACGGATGCTACGACGGTTAGGGCCAAGTTGTACTGCTTACATCCGTATTTTAATGGTATCACAAAAAATAAGATAGAGAGTTTTAAAATCTATAAAGTTTAAAGGATCATAATAATAAAAATGCAATGCAATAATAAAAAAGCAATGGGTCAGTTTTATGGTTTTAGATAGTCCTGTTACCTTTAAGAACTCTATATTTTCCATAAGATCATCAGAGCAAGACGAAGAGCGTGTTCTAGGCCTGTTTGGCACATTCCGGTATCTACTGTAGACTGTGAGTTGTGCCTTAATGAGGGGAAGATTACAATCACTAGGGCGAGCTTGAATCTTCGCTTCCGAGAAAATGTTTGAGTGGGACAGGACTCAGTGGCTTAACATCAAGCGTGCGGTTGGGGCTTCTTTCGTCCAGCTGTTCCTGATGGAAGGAAAAATGTTCTCTGTTATTCTCCTTCGGAAAAACGTTTGTTGATGAAATTAAAATACAAAAAAATAAACTAATTGCTGGTATTATAATTAAACATTTTTCAGCTCCAAATACTTTCTATCTCCGTTTATACCGTCCATAGTACTAAGCTATGTGCGCAACCTTCACGGGTGTTTCGCCTGCCAGGTTGGTGAAGTTTTGATGGGTATGCCCTATGGCCTGTCCCAAAAATATGCAAATTAAATCTCGAAAAAAATATTGCAGATCAAAGCGCAAGTTACTAAAAATCTGCAAAATAGCACCCTTGTGCATCGACGTCCAGCGTCAGCGTCAGACAAAGCACTCGGCCACAAGCACTCTTTTCCTCTGCCTTTCGTGGACTTCCACGTAAAACTTACTGCTCACCGTCTGTCTCTAAGGTACAAACTCTTTGTGGATAACTCCTTTTTTAGTCGAATAAGAGAATGGAAAAAACTACCTATTGTACGAAAACTGATTACTCGGCGTTCGCATGAACAGCTCGGTCAGACTCGTGTTTGTGTAGCCTCCAGCTTGGGTTAAGTATGTCCTAAATTGCACAACTCCGACTCTGTTTATTCTTGAAGTTTTTATTCTATGGAGCAGAGATTTACAAGATTAGTTACGCACGAAATTCATGTTTTGGTTGAAGTTTATTTCTTCCATCTGCATTTTGATCTTCCCCTCTCACTCGGATCCAATGCTTATTAGATAGACGAAGTGGTCTTGACAAACAAAATATACCATTTTAGAGCTCTGTCAATGGCAATCCGAATTGAGACTAAGTTCGGTGCGTGCTAATTTCTCGGGATAGCTCAAACCAATATATCTCATGTGTTATCCTCCCCTTGATGCTTCGAATAGTATCTTCTATTTATACTTCTCAGCGCTCAATTTGGATGCCACAAACGCCGTCTATGAATCCCAGGGGTGATTTCACTCTAATGAGTTGGCTCCTTAGTTTTCATGGTGGTTTCAAAATCGTTATTATGTTGAAAATCTCGAGTATTCCGGGGATTTCAGGCTGTATGAAAGTTTAGATCTTCGCAATCGGTTTAGCAAACACCGTATTGGAAAAAACTTTGAGATAACTCGAGAAGAACGGCGTGGGAACCAAAAGAATGCTATACTATGCGGATATGAAAAACACTTTAAGGTAAATTGGTGTCCCGGAAAAAGCGGTCCTTTCCCATATTTCTTACGCTTATCTTTTCCCGTATCCCTCTTTGATTTACCCGTGTTCCTTGTGCTTTATTTTACTATGATTTTTTTCTGGAAACGAAATATTATTAAAACTATAAAATCATTAAAACCGGAGTGTTTTGAAAAACTAGGTCTGTGGTATAAACCGATGCAAAGTGTTAATTAAAGGTAATGGTAATACACTTTACACTTTCAGGCTTCACTTTGTGGAACTGTGCGATGTCCATAGTAAAGGAATTTTTAATTTTCCACCAACTTTACTTGCAGATATAACGCGTTTCACTGACTTGCGGCATCATCAGGTACCTCTCTGGAAAATTACAAACTCCTTTAATATGGACGTAATGGTAATCTTGCATTATACGAGTAGTTTTAAATAATGGATAAAGGAAAGCAAAAGTAGTGCATTAGAAATGAATTTAATCTCAAAATTGCTTATCTTCAGCCATTTTTGCCATGTGATTGAGCATTGAAGAAGTAAAAAATCAAAACTGCTAAATTCTCCGTTCTTTAGTGACCCTCTCTTTATAGACCCCCATTTTAGATGCATATTTTTGGTACTTCCCTGTGAAATAAAATAAAAGTAAAGTAATGGTATTACTAGGTGGTACTGCTTTCCAAATATGTTTTGATTATCTCTATTTATTACTATAAACTTGCTAAATTTGCATATGCATTGCAACATATCCTGATTACTCTTCGATAGGTGACATTGAAATATACCTTAGGATAAGAAACACTTATTTCTCATTGAGTGAATAAAAAATTGAAGCTCATGATGTACAAGGTAAGGTAATTGTCAAATGTTTCCTCTGTCATACCTTTAATGCAACATATCATTTAAATATAAATCAATATAAGTATATTTATTTTATTCTCACTCCAATTCATCGAAATATTAATATTATATTTTTATAGTCCGTAAGGAGCATTGATATAATTACACTCATGTCGCATGTAGGTACATAAGAAAAATTGAGTCAGGAAAAAATACTTGTGTAAAGTAAGAATTGGTGCCAGGGACATTGAATAAGGGTGTTTGCAAAAGATTAGTGAAAAACTCGATATGGTCGTAGTTTTGATTGGCTAAGAATCTTGATCTTTGAGGTAAGATGAGATGCTTAAATTGAATATTATTGGACTTAAGGTGTGGAGAAGTATGGAAAAAGTGAAATAGACAGAAAAGAAAACAAACGAGAAAGTATGAGGCATGACGGGGGAGAAGAGAGGGCTGTTGGAATAAATCCAAAGTCAAGAAAAGTGGATGCAGACCTATTGAGGGGCAATGGAATGTTGGAGACTGTGACAAAAGGGGAGAATTTTGGGCAAGCGAGGAAGGGGGAGGAATAGAAGATGAATGCTGGACGGAATCAAGAGAAGCAGAAGGTATGCGGAGCTCAAAAAGGGCTTATTTTAGTGAGCTTTGTCACGTTGTGCCTTTTTAAAGCTATAATTAGCGGTGATTACTTGCTTTAAACGGTTGGCTACCATTAATAAACCTTGCGCTTAAACGTTTATATTAAAAAAACATTCCAAAAAACAAAACGTTTTGGACTCCAATTTCTTATACATGCGACAGCAGGTGTTGTCCTGCGTTTGAAGAAACCCTCATTCCTGCTCATTATTTTCATATGCAAACTGATTGAATATAAGAACTATTCGAATCTCCTCTAGCTACTAAAACATAGGCACTATTCTGATACATTTCTCATTTAGGCAGAATTAATCCTATCTAATTTTACGCTATCTAATTTTCGTGTAGTAATTATGAAAATGTTGAGCGACGCTTGGATATTATTTTGTAGTTCATTATAGAAATTGAATTCACTTAATACCTTGATGATATGAAAATATGCTGAATGATTCAATGAAACCGTGATGAATACTGAGTAAATGAGAAAAATTTACTAGGTAAGCCATTGATATCAGTAGATATGTGACTGTGAGTGATTGTTCAAAAAACATTGCAATAATTGATCAAGAGCCGAAAACAAAGTTTTTATTGAGCTTAATTGAATGGAGAATATGACGTGACAGAAACTGTCTCTTGGACGGATGAGAATCAGAAACTATAGACGGGAGGAATTTAGCTGCCTCGTGGGAGATGGGGATATAATGAGTTTAAGTAAGGGGACGAAGAACCATTGGAAGGGAATGCAAGGAAAGATAGCTAAGGGGGACGGAAGGACAGCAACATCCTTCTTTAGACGTACATATCCTCCCGAGCTTGCCTTCCCTATGACTCTCTTTGTACGTATTTATTTATCACTAGGATCAACATAAAAGATTCCTTCGCCCACCGCTGACAGGATATGACATTTGAGAGAAATGGTAATTACGGGCTAGATGCGTTCATTCGCCGCCAAGCGAGTTTGGGATTGAGACGAGGAGATGCGATCTTCCCTCCTTAATCACCTCCGCCCTTTAACCTCTGTAAACCAGCATCACACGTCACCCCATGGGTAAGTCCCAGTCCTTCATGGTGTGAAAAGATACGTGTTTTCTCCCTTAAGAGCTCAGATCCCGTAAAAGTGACAGACGCAGACGCAGTTACAGAAGCAGAAGCGATTTAATATTTTCAATTTAATCCATCGATATAAAATCTTTCTTGTGGTAGATGTCCACTGCATTTTAAGTAACTCCCAAAATGACTATGACTATGTGTAAATGTAAGCTTTGAGACTGTGAATGTCAATGAAATTCAAAGATTAAATGAAGAAATTAAATCACAATTGTTAAACCCCCTAAATAAGCTACTATTGTATTCTTGGTGATGTACGGCACCTTTGGTTTTATGCACACAGTGATTAGAGATGTAGTGTCCGTCATTAGCCGCTGTTACTCTAAGGAATGTATAGATTGAAAATCAGATTATGTTATACACGTATAACTGTAACAGAGATTTAGATTAACGTTTCGTCTTTTGAGAATCCATAATGTTGATTTAACTCGCATGATTAAAACATTAGCTCGGCTTATTTTTCACAAATCAGAGGTCTTCCTCAGGAGAAGGAGAAGTCTTCCTCAGTTTATACATAAACACATTTAAAAAGGTTATAGGGACGTGTGAAGACGAAAATAAAATATTTGAAGATGTGACACTTAGCATCTTAGGCTTCATCACAACATTTACTTCCCTCAATTCTTTCTCTTGCTGGTGCACTTCTGAGTGTTTCGAAAGGAGAGAGAGGACCGATAAATCTGCTGGAAGAAATTAAATCTGTCAACGCGACCCCATCTCAAAAACCTATCCACACCCACCCTCCTCACGCGCCATCCACATTCATTCATCCACCACCGTGCCGTGAGGGATGGGGCGTAGTTAGGAGGGAGAGGCGGGGGATTCGGAATCCCGCCACCCCCTAATCCGTCTCACCTCCCATCCCTCGTCTTCTCACTCTCCCCCGCTCCGCCGCTCACTCATCCCCTTTATCCCCTCTTCAAATGCCCTAACCCCTCAACAGGGAAAGCGGGAGGGTGTCTCCATCTCCCCTGCCATTACCTTACTCCATCCACCCCTTTGCATCCCGCCCCTTCGCTCCCCCGGTACCACGGCCATTGTTACGGATCCAAGCTCATCCTCCTCCCCCTTCTTCCATCTTTTCTCACTCTCTCTCTCTCCCTCCCGCTCCTCACCCCCCTCTATCTTGCTCCCTCGCCCGTGGAGCGTGTGATTCACGTCACATCGTATTGATTTTTTTGTGCAAAAGACTTTTTATTCTCTCCCTCTCTTTTCCTACCCGCTGCCCCCTTCCCCCTTCCATGCAAGTTTTTTTTCCCTCCCGCACTCTCTTTTAAAAATCTTCTCGTATCCCAATTTTCCCCGATTCCCTCCTTTCTCTCACCACCTCCCCTCTTCCATCCCTCACTCGTAAGTTTTAGCCTTTCTCTCTTTATTCTTCCTCGTCCTCTCGTCAAACGCTTCCTTCGTTTTTTCATCTCATCTAAATACGAGTCGTTTTTCTTTCGCAAGCCGATTGATTCATTCTTATAGTTTTCTGAGCATTAGTGTAGTCTTTACAGAGATTAAGTGCGGTTAAATAGAGTTGCTACGCTTCTGAGAAATTTTGAAAAGTCTGATAAAAGTGAATATCAATCCTAGAAAGACAGGAATTGATTTAAATACCTTGGGATTGAGGTACGTTTGAAAGAACATCTCGCAAAAGAATACGGCATGGTTCTAAATTGCTAGATGTTTGAAACATTTCTTAATTACGAGAGATCTCGCATGATAACATATTTATTCTAGCCTGATATCACATGCTTCGATAGGCTTCTGATGATGTTTTCAATTTCAGATGAGTATGTGTTCGAGTGGAACTTACGTGTAATACTGTTCGCTGTTTCTCCCTCGTAATAGCGAGTACATTCAGGAGCGAAGCCTTAGATTCTCTATGACGTAACGTCAAGAGATTATCTGTATTATAGTAGGTCTTTTATTCTTAATTACCTCCCGGGGTAACAGATTCTCGCGGAGGTAAGCTGTGTACACGAAATTTCCCCCGGAACAATTGAACTTGAATCCTGGAAGAGGCAAGGAAATTTTGGATTTTACAGAGTTTTTCATAGCCGCATAGTATAGAATTCTTATGGTTCCCACGTCGTTCTAATCGAGTTATCTCAAAGTTTTTCCGATACGGTGTTTGCTAAACCGATTGCAAAGACCTAAACCTGTATAAGAAAAATTGAATGCCTTCGTATCATTTTGGAGAAAACATTCAAAAATTAAATTTAGTAAATATATTAGGACTATGTAAATGCAAATATTAATGTTAAAATTATATTTTTATCAGAGGTCTTAGAGTATTCGAGAAATATCTACTTTGTAGTAATCCAACATAAGACGAGAAATTTCATGCCTGTGACTGGTTCAATCATTAAATTCAATGGATTCTCGCATTCATGAATTATTGGAAAACCTTGGTCATGTGCTATCTCTAAGCGCATGTGTATATATTCATATATATGTGTTAATATTGAAATACATCGCATATTAGAGTGTTAGAGAATTATATGAGAGAAATTAAAATAGTAACATTATATCCGATGGAAACTAGCAGTATTCGATCATTGAAACAATTACGAATAAAATGCTCCGCAAATAAAATCGCTCTATGTAGTTGTCAAACATTTCATAGGACCCTCGGCTGAGAACATAATCAATTAAGCATAGGTGGAAAAATTAGGCAAAACTTAGGATCGAAAAATGAGAGAGGAGAAATTTTGTGAAGAGGTCAATCTGAGGTCGACGAAAGTTTCCCATTAAGGAAATACTATATGCAAAGAATTTAAGTCCATTGCTTGCTTCATGTTATGAATACAGCAACGGAGGTGATTCAGTGGAATTATTAGAAGGTCCGAAGTTTGTCCGAATTACTGATGAAAAATCCCATCTCCTCTGTACGCTCTTGGAAAATCGGATGTTTGCCTTGGAGTGTCGTGTCCATTACATCAACCATTTCACAGTTAGATGGCCACAAAATTCTGTGCGTATTGCCTGTTCGAGCACAGAAGTGACTAAACTTTCAATCCTGCTTGCCAGGACATGCTTAAGATTTTCAGGGTGACGAGAAACTACTTCAGGCACCTTCACACGGCCTCTTTGACGTTATACAGCTTTCCGAAATGGTTTCTTCAAGCTCCTTTTTATTTCCTGCAACGGAAAGAAACCCTGCAGTGTCACATCGAGATTGCAGGTCACTTTCACAGCCTCCTAGAGATCACACGACATTGTCACACGAGCAGCCTTCTGATCTTTTGACGGCACCTTGGGAACCATCTTGGCACACTCCTTTCTCATGGCTAAATCTTCTGTAAGAAGAGATGCAATGTGGTTTTCGGAATATTGCACTTTTCTGCTAACATCTTGACACTCGAGCTTCGCCCGGAATTGAACTGGAATCTCACTTTTTTCATATTTTCGTCAAACTGTGTCGTAAACGGACGTCCAGGGCATTTCTCATCGTCAATATTTTCTCTGTCATCCCGTAAAATCTTGTGTCTGTAGAAAACCAATACTTGGGACATGGTGATGCTCTGCAAATCCGATTTTCCAAGCTCAATAAAAAACTTTCTCGCGTATCGTCACTTCATGTAATGTGTCATCGTGAATTCGTGAGGCGATCCTCGAACAAATATGGATACGATAAACGATTGTAGCACACTACCGATCAAGGATCCGGAAATGCGTAAATTACTAAACTGCCTACATATCTCGATTTCAAAACATTGGTGGGAGAATCCGCGAAAGTAACTTTAGTCGTTTAGCTACGGTCGCACATTATAACGGCCCACAGATAACTGACGCGGGTTGCCTTTCTTTCTGAAGACCTCCCACTACCTTTCCTACCCCGAATTACCCCAATCCAGCCGTCCACGTTGGCGGAAAAATGCTTCTATTTTTTTTGGGACAGACCCTGTATTACTTCTTGAATGAGCTTAATTGCAGTGATTAGATCACCTAATGTGAAAGATCCGGTTTGGTTTAATACTAATTTTTACTTTCCCATTGATGAAAATTAACGTAATGAATTTAAGTTTTCTCTTCGTGACGAGCACATCTCACATTTTTTTCAGCGTGACATCATTAACAAGCGTATTACTGCTTCGCCATCCTTTACCTCTGTTCCATAAATTGTTATATGTTCGTACGTGATGGTGTACTAGTGGAAAAAGATGGTAAATAACTCAGTAATTTTTCAATGGTTTTTATATAGAATGCAAAATTCCTGAAGAAGTTTTTTCGCGTATAGTGTCTTTAAGATATGAAATTATTATCTTGTCGTTGTCGCTGAACCAGTAATTTACTCAACATTTATGATTGAAGGTTTTCACAGCAAATAAACCAATGCATGTAATTAAGTTCTGATTATGGGTTGAAACCAGTAAATAGGATTAAAATATGCAATTCATCAGGAGGAAAAAAGAAACCGCCGGTGAATAAATATATCGTAAATATTGTCAAGAATTGAGAAAAATAGCGATCGAAGTTGGCTCGCCCTTATCAAGTATGCATTAAAAGTTGGAGTCACATCCAATAACGGATATATAATACAAATGGGGAAATAACTTTTTTTTGTTGGAAAGGGCGAATGGGTGCCAAGGCAGGACCTCATTTCGGTTACACCTTTCATATCGTATTATCAATTGGAATGTTGAAATCAATCATAAAAAAACAATGTGAATTTAGATTTTCCAGCAGATAAATATAACACAAGATAATTTTACATTTTGTTCCAGTAATTTGCCAAAAAACAAATGAGAATCGTTAATTATTACTCAATTTGTTTACACTGGGATTTTTTTTCAAAATTGGTCCAGGGCAAGCGGTGCAGAATTTTAACCGTGTCACATGAGTTTCCTCAAAAATTACCTTTAATAATTATTGTCGTCCCCGGATGATGCGGGTGACCAAATTGAATACACTCAATGTCCATCTTTTTCAGTCCTGTTTATTACTTGAATTCTGTTAAATAACTCCAAATTTTTCGTATTCAACGATCAGAATAGTTAATCCCAATACTTCTGTGATATAATTGTGACAAATCTACAACATCGAAGTTTCAGTATTTGATGGTTCTTGGACTTTTTCCGACTTCCTCAGACCTAAGGCAAAATTATGCGCTCAAAATTTAGGCAATAGTGTTTTTCTAATCAGCAAAAATTATTACTAAAAATTAGCACACCTACTGTATTGCGTAAGAAAATTGCCTTTTTCCCATCGTAATTTCCATTTAACGGCAATAGATGGCGCAGTTAATTTATATTTCTGTGGAATAGCTGAGTGATTTCCTTTCCTGTGTATCATGAGAGAGTTTTACAAATTTACGCCATTTACCATTGCATACAGCAATAAATGGTTACAATTATTTACATTTTATAAAATTATTTAATATGCCATTCGTGTCCACATTCATCATATACTAAAACCGCCGGCGGCAGCCGTTGCAGTTTGAAGCATTTAGTTCACCTGCGGCAAAGATGGAGATAATACGCGATGTTTTCATTTGGCTTTTGCTTGAATGATTTGCCAACCGTGGGTTATGTACAACTACAGGGGGATTATGGAGAGTCCATTTTTCCCAATATACCACCAAAGAAAATGAAGAGAGGGGATAATTATTTAAAAAGGAAAGTGGACATATAGGTTCAATTTTTACTTTTACGGAACCGCTGACATTTTGAGATATGATTATCAAATAATTAGTAAGATCACTATCAGGAGTATTGAGAATTTCATTTGATGATAAATGTGCGTCGCCAACAGAAAACAAATCTCATGAGACGTGTATGTGAGAGGTGAGTTTCGGAACGGCTAATATTCAATCAACAGGACGGTTGCGTGCGAGCTTGTTTGCAGTCAAAATTTATGCTAGTGTACAGGGTCTGTTCCAAAATTGAGTAGAATAAACAGGGAATAAATATTCCAGCATAAATTACTAAAATTCTTTAAAATACCCTTGCACATCGATGTACTCGGTCACGAATTCTGATCTTCCGACAGCACCTTGGGGACCATCTTGGCACACACCTTTCTCAGGACTAAATCTTCTGTAAGAATGTGATTCACTTCGGTTTTTTCTGCTAACATTCTGACACTTGGGAGTCTACCGTAATACCTCCCACTTTTTACACATTTTCATCACCCTGTTTCGTTGACGGACGTCCAGTTCTTCGTCGTCATCCCCCGCGGTACGAACGGAAAAGCATTCCTTTGGAAATTGCTTCGTAAGCATCCTTAACCATGCTCATGGTCTCCGAACCCAATTTTCCGAGCTCAACATACAAGTTTTGCAATTTTATTGTTGCTTACTTTATTTGATGTTTTTTCGTTTAATTTTTATGAGAAGGCGTTAAAAATCATCGAAATGTCGCCATAGAAATCCAAATAAAGTACAATTACTTTACCTTATCACGAAGGAGTTTTGTCGTCAGGTCATAAATACTTTGCCAATAGCAAAAAAGTCAAAGGTGAAGGATGCCAAGAGCGTAATTTATTCCGAAAATATTCCCATCATTCTAGGCCTCCGAGTTCCTATTGTTCAGTTAATAGAATGCCTAAGTTTAAAATAATAAAATAATTTAATTACGCTTTATCTTGTAAATCCGTTTCCTATTACGTTTGTTTCGTAACATCCAATAAGAAACATCGTTTAAGTTTAACTGAAATTATGTTAACACATGGGAATGTGTACGGCGCTTAAACAATAAGGGCAATAGATACTTTGGCATGATGTCCTGCTATTCATAACATCCAACTTTTATATGCTTCAGTATGGCGATTCCGAATTTTAGATTACGTTTCATTTTATTTGAATCTCTACATATACTATTTTTTAAATCCTATGAGTACATAGCCATACTGACCATATTAACAGTCATTACTTGAGAGTTTCCCTTTTTGATGAAAACTCATTCTTTAGTCCCTCGTTTGAATTATTTGGTCAAAATAGATACTATCCAAATATTCAATTGGTTAAATAACAGGTGATAGAAAAAGTGAAAATGAGTTAATTTCGTAACGAAATGTTATTATAATTTCAGTGCTTGAAGACGTTTTTTCTGTACTTAATCTTCGTAGCATGCAATTAGAATGCCATTGTGGTGTAAAGTGGGTATTAAACTTATGCTTTAAATGCCTGAAGAAAGTAAAGATCTAAATATATTGCTCAAGCAGCTTTGTATGTTACTTAAAAAGGATAAAAATATGCCCACTCCATAGATATATAAAAGTAATTTTCCTCGACAGTTTAATTTAACTGATTTAAATATACGAAATACTATTAGTTGGAAAGGACTGATTGCTTCGATTCATTTAATTCACCGTTTGTGGAACCAAAATTGTTCGAATAAAGTTCAGAGCAAGTGAATCCCTAAGAGCATTTCTTAAGCGCGGCTGCAAATTGCAACAAGTCTGCCTTTATAGTTGGACTTTGCCTGCCAAATAGTTGGACTTTGATGTGACTACAAGTATCCCTTTGTAGTGGGTCGAAAGTACATTTCACAGCCTTCAATCTGCAGAAAAAACCTACAATAGCGAGTTGCATTTACACTTGATTGGTTTTGTGTGCGGTTAACGTCCTATGAGAACAAAGTGCGCATGTTTCCTTGCCTTCTAAAAAGGGTTGTGAACGCTGCTCATAGTGTTACTTCGCTTCTTCTGAAACTGTTCCACTAACAAGATCCAAGAAAATGAGGGGTATGTTACCAAAGTACATCTTACCCATTACAAGCTCATTTGTGTGAGTTAGTACACTCACATGTGATAGTTCGTCATGAAAAAATGGTTTGACTTGATTGGGATTCGTGCACCGAACCACCAAATTATTATTCGAGGGTGTTATAAACTAGTTTGGCTGTAAGTGATTACTTCTATTCATTAATAACTTACCAGGGGAGTTTCAATTTGCGAGCACAAATTAATAATTCTTTACATAACCGTTTATACCTGAATTTGCATGAAATAAAACCTTCCCATCCATTTAAGTCAAAAATTTGCGGAAGAAATTAGCGGAGTGACAATGATTTCATGAAAAACTTAAAAATGCAGAATTTGGAGACATCGCTCTCCTGAAATTTCTTTCCATTTGTTGAAATTAAGATTGGCCCTATTTTCTGTTTAACTTGGTCGATTTTTACATAGATTGTCCGAGCTAACTGCTTAGTTACATGGGTGAGGAGCGGAAGGCGAATGTTTTAAGGCACTGTCGCGTATTCAAATTCAGTCTCAGTTCTCAGTTAAATATGATATTCAGAATGTCACAAAGCCCAAAGGTGGTGATGATTTCGTGAGAAATCACTGAAATACTGAGTCCAAAAGGAAAAGATAATAATTTTGGGTTTCTATTCACTAGTCACATGGCAACTGAGATCGTAACTAGATATCAACAATGCTTTTATTGTATAGATTGCATTTTTTTAGATATTTTACAAGCATAGGTTACATTTACACATGCGTTGCAAAAGTTCTTCCCTCCATCCGATCAAACACTTTCTCATGGTGGCTGGAAGACACTTATTTTATTGATTATAAAAACTCTGGTTACACTTATTGCAGACTCTAATTTACTTTTGCTCTTGAAAATTCAAATATTGGCTTAGTTCTTTTCCACGATGCATTTATTGTTTCTTTGCTACATTGCTGTTTAGAAGTAGCTGAATTAAAAGTTCATGTTTTCTAAATTTTAGTGTTATTGAGATGAGGAACGGGAGAATGGCTCTCAATAAGTATGGCGCCGTTTCTCAATTATCAACCAGGGATTGAAGCAAAGAATGGACGTATTTATTTACAAAGAACTTCACCACTTGCTCGTCTTGTTACACGTTACTGCTTTTCGTTGCGTTTGGAAGCTTGTTGTGACAGGAAGTCGATTCAGGAAGGAGCGACGGACGACGACGTCATCTTAAAAAAAATGAAGTGTCACCGTCGTTTCTTTTCATCCGGATTCTTATCTTTCACTCGGGAGGAAAGTGAATTAAGTAGTTGAATAATACTCTCTCGGAGGTATACAACCCCTCGTCCTGTCAAACTCCTCCTTTGTGATATATATGACTCTCCCAGAAGTTTGATGGAACGTCAGTCGAAAAAATAACTCGCACATTATTATTCATTTCCGCCATAATATAGTTTGACACTCATATATTTTGGGAGTATCTTCTCATCATTCTCATTTCCCCTCAGCTTTAACTAGAGTTCTTGGGCACCGATGGTAACTTTCATTTGCATAAGAGCGCGTAATATAAGAAATGTTCATGTTTCACATTTTCCATGGTAATTTCTTATTGCATTTGTAAATATTTTGTAAATAAAAAATCGACCAATTTAAGTGTTCTGAAAATCACTGATTAGTTAAAGTTGCATACGAGGTGGTTTATACTCATAATATAAAAATAATACAAGAATAACGTACTAGAAGTTAACTGCAAAGTTGTTACGTAAGATAGTGTTTCCTCACTGTTTTTGGACTTTCAACAAAAATTAAAATAATATTTTCGATCGATTTAAACATTTTAAATAGCATTAAAATTAAAAAAAATGCTATCTCAAAACGTCAATTTAAATTTGGAAAGGAAATTTAAAAATAGCTTCAGCAATTGAAAATTAAAATAAAACTGTTGAAATATAGAGAAGTTTTTTGGAAATTTCATGTTCGTTTGACGGTCTAGTATTTCTCAGACAGAAATCTCATAGCCGTTTGAACTTTTTGTTCGTCAGGTTAAGTACTTTCTCCAAGACAACATTTGTTTAGTATGAATTGACCGTAATCCTCCTGATTCTAAAGCAGTACACTTCTATTACCATTAAACTTTCTTCTCAAACTTTTTCTCATTATTTACGGGTGAGTTCTGGTTTAGTTTATCATAAGTTAATTACTTAATTTAAAACTACTTTGTATCTCCATTTGCTCTGAATTACTATCGCCTTTCGTTTACGCTTTCATAGAATGGAAAGATATATTTCGTTCCTAAAAGTGAGAAATTTTATGCACTGTTATTAGTTTCAAGCTAAGGATATTGGACGATTTGCGTCATTTATTGTGAGTGTTCACTTATTCATATTTATTCTCTCTCTCTCCTTCCCATATAGATTACACTGACTCCGTGCAGTTTCTATAGATGATATAAATATAAAGGGATTTAGGGACGTGTGGTCCCACGCTGAAAGAGTTACCTTTTCATTGGCCCTCCCTTGGGCGCAGGCGTTGAGATAATTTTCTCGCATTCTATTTACTAATAACAATCAACATGCCTTCACATTTAAATATTGACATTTGTATAGTTATATGTAAAAGAGAGCAGATTCTTATTTTTCATACTGACCCAGGCCTATTTGAAAATATAAACAAGGGATGACACCTGTTAGTGGACGATTTTAGAAGCAGAGCGGCGAGGATGAAAGTGAGTGAGTGAGTGATAGCGATTACAGTTAGTTTTACCCTGTCATTTTTAGTTTTTTTCAATTGATAAATTAAGGATCCACTTTTGTAATTTATTATTGTAACTTCAAGTAATCGGAAATGTTTATTTCTTTGATTTGCGTGTTCGTGTTATGATTACGATACATTGCAAATTCGTTCTAATGCTAATTCGTTTGCAAACTCGTCATCAGCAATGCAGAAATGTTCAGCACATTTCTTCACTCGAAAGAGACAAGAAAGACGCATCGATATAGAAGCATATTTGTTCCCAATTGATTGTAATGTATATATACGCTTTTAAAAAATGACAATTGAGTGTACTTTTATTTTAACAAAAATTGTGTTTAAACTTTAATGCGCTTACATGGGCAGTTCTGATCTCATGTCGAATACACTTGTAAGTTATAGATTATAAGTAAATTTGGAGCCTAATTAACTGCTGACTATAATTATAAGGCCCTCATAATGAAGGAATTTATTCCACTTTTTCCACGTAGCGGTTGGGAAAGCACAAAGAAATCGAAATTGGTCAACCCGAGTAAACATGCATCAAATAACTATTAACTGTTTTTTTCTAGCATTCACTCTTGGAATTTACTTTCGAAACTCAACAAAGGAAAGAACTCCCAAAGACCTTCGCATTATTAAAAATTTGTTTTAAATTAAAGACTTTAATTGTTGAACTATAAAACTTTAGCTTTTTAATTGAAAACTTATTTTTAGCCGTTGTGGCCATTCGAAGATGTAAATGTATCTACTTAACTATACTACCTATGTTCAATGCTTTCAGGCTTAACTTTATGAAAATTCATTATCCATGGAGTAAAAATACCAATGTATCTTTCCACTCAGTTTTATTCGGTACAATTAGGTTCGACGCATCGGCGTCATCCTTAGGACCGTTGAGTGCCGATGAATAGTTGTACCGAATAAAATTGAGTGGCAAGATACATTGGTATTTTTACTTCAGTGATGCTACCTATCCTTATCCAAGCGCAAATAGAAGATAAGAGGCATCAAGTAAATTATTACATTGAAATAAAGTAATTAATTTCATTTACGTAGTATTTCTTGCAAAGGGAAGCGGTATCATATGCCATGAGCGAATTTGAAATATTTATTTTTTCATACGTTCTTACGATACCGAGTAAATTAATCTTCAAAGCTAAATCAATAAATGGTGGGGAGAGCCAAATAGGTAGGAACCACAAAAAATAAAGTAGTTCAAAAGAAAAGCATATTCGGAAATATTTTATTCCGATACGAAAATTCTTCGGTCGAAGGTATTTACGAAGACAGCGTGATGTCACTTTGCCGCCTGGTGCAAGTTCTTATATACGTATACGTATAGCATACGTATACGTATTCATACGGTATAGCACTCAATGCATACATATAACATGCACCATTTAGGAGTAAATCGTCATGGATTGAGAGAACAATCCAAAGTATTCCTAATATGACGATTGGCCCTAATCCTCCCACTCGTTGCGCAGCAAAGTCGCATAAGACCACTAAGCTAAATCCTTGACCAGGATTCTATTTTTAGCGCGACTTAGGGGATTAGGATAAGGAGGTTCTAGAGACTACTAGGATTGGAGGTACTAAAATAAGGTATTAGCATAGGGGCTCGCAGATTTTCTCATCAGCGTCTCTCAAAAATCTGGTTTCGGTTGCACGCAGTTCTAGGCTCCATTATGATGTCTTAACTAATATTACATACGATTTTACTTATCATATTAATCGACTTGAATTGACTGAAACTTAGTTAGCAGGGATGATTTCAAAAATCTGTAAATCCTCTCTTATGGGCTCCATTTCCATTGTTCTTCGAAGTTGGATGGAAATCAATGGAAAATTGGTACTCAACTACGTTCATTCGGCAGACTACTGTTTCAATGTACAGGTAGTCATTCACCTTGAATTAGTAGTTTGCTCCGATGATTCATCGATCAGGTTCGATTTAAAAATTATGCTCCGAGTTTACCAAACGGCCGATCACCATAGCAAATTGAAGATCTCTGGGCTATCTGGAAGTGATTTTAGGTCTGACATACGAGCGGACACCTTGAAGGGTGCTGTGCTATAAAAGACTAGGGAGTGAGGTTGGAACTGAACCATTAGAATCTTATTAACAGTCAATTATCAATTCATAAAAAATTATGATCTCTACTGAAGAGTCATATTAGTCAGTCTACCTGTTTGATATAAGAAGATTTTGGATGTCTCTTAGCAACTATCGCGTAAGTTTATTCTTTCTGGTCTTACATTATTTTTTTATCTTGGTTCTTCACACTAATTTTGTTTGCCTTCAAGATATTCAAAATACCGATTCTCTTCCATCCTTTCCCGTAGACCAATATTGTCACTTCTATAGCAGCCTTCAGCATCGTATCAAGTATCTCCATCATCCTCGTTTTCTACGTTTTTCAAACTATGCCTAGCAACCTCATATCTTCTTCTTTTATATCTAAGACAGTAGATTGTTACGCCCCCAAATAACTTGTATCCATATTATTCGTATAACCTACTCTTAGACTCTCAAATGTATTCTCTTTCGATTGCCTCAATACCAGTTAGAATTCATACAGCGCTTCATATTAAAGTGTACACTAATCTTTAATTTACCTATAATTTATTGTACCTGGAAACTTGCAAATTATTCTTTCACCAACGCTATTTTCATCCCTGAAATCCTTATTAATAAGACCATTTTCTTACAAAATACTGCTAAAAACCTCCACTGACTCTAGTCAGTTTCTTCCTAATGTAATCTTTAACATAGTCGTTCTACTTAGCGGAAATTTCATTTCTTTAATATCAGATGATCATTCATAATTAGTGAATTTTCTAAAGTTAAATCAACAATGCTGTATCTCCTTCTCTGTCTGGTTATTTATTGCTTGTTCATCTGCAAAACTTATTGAATTCATACCTTCCCGTCCATCTTCATTCCAAACTCAAGCCCCCTACATACCACTCTTTACAATTCTTAAACATATAATTTAAAAATCACTAGCACTAACTGACAGCTCTCGCTTCGTTGACTAAGATAGAACATCTTGAACCATTATACGCTACCTTTATACTTTCCGTCTTATTCACACAGGCTGTATATACGAGGGTCATCCGGAAAGTAGTACCCGTTCGTGAAATAAAGACACAAAAGTAAATATTAACAAACATAAAAAATTTTATTTGAAAGAGGATACTTTAAACTACTTCTCAACATAATCTCCAAGCAAATTAAGGCATTTGTCATAACGTGTGACAAGTTTCTGTATTCCTGCTGCATAGTCCTTCACCGCCAGCTCATTGAGATACAGGGTCACTCCTTCTTTAAGTTCTTCATCGCTGTCAAATCTTTTTCCTGCCAAAAAGTCTTTAAGCTTTGTAAAGAGATGAAAATCTGAAGGGGCCAAGTCCGGGCTATACGGTGGATGGTCGAAAGTTTCCCATTTGAATTGCTGCAAAAGTTTTTGTGTTATCCCAGCTGCATGAGGCCTGGCATTGTCATGAACGAGAATGACACCAGTAGACAATAGACCTCGCCGCCGATTTTTTATTGCCCGCCGTAATTTCTTTAATGTTTCACAATACGCATTGGCATTAATAGTGTCTCCACGGGCCATAAAATCAATAAGCAATACACCTCGTCGATCCCAGAAAATGGTTGCCATGAGTTTCCTGGTGGACAGAACTGTCTTGAATTTTTTTGGTTTGTTTGGTGAATGAGCATGATGCCACTCCATTGACTGTCGTTTACTCTCAGGTGATGCATAACAAACCCATGTTTCGTCACCAGTAATTATGCGAGTCAAGAAAGAGTCTCCTTCATCAGAATAACGTCCCAAAAACGTCAGTGCTGCAGCCATACGCTTGGTTTTGTGCTCATCTGTAAGCATGCGAGGGACCCATCTTGCACAAATTTTTGCATAATGCAGATGGTGTTTAACAATTTCATGAACAATTGTTCGAGAAACATTGGGAAAATGCTCACAGATGTCATCAATTGTGACGCGCCGATCGTTCCTCACGAATTCGTCAACTGAGCTCACCAGTTGGTCTGTAATGACAGACGGTCTCCCCGAACGCTCATCGTCGTGTGTGTTCCCCCTCCCCATGTTGAAGTTGCGACACCACCGCCGAACAGACGACTCGTCCATTACATTGTCTCCATACACCTCCTTTAATTGGCGATGAATATCACATGGGCGAACGTTTCTTGCATTGAGGAATTTAATCACTGCCCTCACTTCACAACTGGCGGCGTTCTCAATTTTTTTAAACATTGTAAACAATCACAGAAACAACACAGGCAATGCTAGCGTCACGCAACTTGGCTCAGAGAAGGCAGACAAGCCACTGAAGCTATCTGACCTCGTCCAGCGGCTACTCGCGTCGTCAGCACTTCATGCGGCACGAACGGGTACTACTTTCCGGATGACCCTCGTACATGTGAGCCGTCTGCCCCCCTTTCAGTGTACTCTTTTCTAAAATCCTGTCATCAGCTTTGCCCACTCTGTCGCACTCCCTCTCATAATTCACGAATCACCAAAATGTCCTGGTTGTATTAAACAATTCGAGTCTCTTAATAATCACATTATTTCTCTGGGGTTCGTGAGACATTTGAAAAAGTGCTTTTGAACTGAAGGTGGGAATGCAGTTGCAAGCATAAAAGCTAATCAAAATATAGAATCGGTCTGCTATACACCCATTATTTTACTGTTTCTGTATATCTTCTGATGATATGCCATACCCATTATTATATGGTTAAATAGAGCATAAAATGAATAAGATAGAACTTTGTGACATTAAAAAATATGATTAATTTCTGCACAAACTACAAAATGATATTATCATATAATCTGTAATCCTGTGATTTTGGTTTTGATATGAAATTTCTATGGATGAATAGATAATAAAGTCAATCACACCAACTAGCTAATCATTATCAATCAGTACAATAATCATTAAACTTAAATATGTTTCCAAATTTACTTTTTTGTGTTTAGTTTCAGTTGACGATTTACAGTTATACCAAACCTATGACGAGTGTCTTCAGGAAACAGTCTCAAATTTAAATAGCATTATTATTAGGTAATCTACCGGTTAAGGTAGGTTTTTGGATGGACACAACTATCAAATAAACATTTTGTGACTCCCCACCTAGCAAACTAATCTATATCAGGTCCCTCTTCATCTCGGTGTACTTCTTTCCTCCCTTCATCCCGTCCAACATCCCTATCCTGTTCCTACCCTTACCTCGCTTGCCCAACATTCTCCCCTCTATTACCCTCTTCAACATTCCACTACCGCTCAATACGCCTTTCATCCATTTTTCCTGCCTCCATAGGATTTCTCTCAACAAACCCCTCTCCTCACCCACCATTTCCAGTACTTCCTCATTTGTTTTCCTTTCGGTCCATTTCACCTCCATTCTTCTCCACACCCACATTTCAAAAGCCTCCAATCTACGTCTATCCTCCTGCTTCAGCGACCACGTTTCCGCGCCGTACATAGCTACGCTCCATATCAGAGTTTTTACGAGTCTTGTCTTAACATCCCTACTCAACGTCCCCGTCATCAACTCCCTCCTCCTTGAGAAAGCCTCCTTGCCTAGCGCAATTCTTCTCCTTACGTCCCTACCACTTTGACCGTATTGGTCCAAAACACTTCCGAGATATGTAAACTGCTCTACCTGCTCTATTCTTTCCCCGCCTATTTTAATATTTAGCTTAGCCTTTTTCTTTCTGGAAAATCGCATAACCTTTGTTTTATTAATATTGATTCTCATCCCATATTTATCGCACTGAACCTCCAATTCACTCAACAATGCTTGCAACCCCTTGGCTGACTGAGCAACTAATGCTTGGTCATCAGCAAACCTAACCGATTTTACGAGTTCCCCTCCGACTTTCATTCCTACCTCCAGTTCTTCCCATGCCTCTTTAATCATTTCCTCTACATATACGTTGAACAGTACCGGTGACAATGGGCAACCCTGCCTTACACCTCTTCCTAACACTGCCCATCCAGACTCTCCGTTCCCCACTCGCACCTGAGCAGTCTGAGACATGTACAGGTTGCGGATCAGTCTCCTGTCCCTCCAATCCATTCCTATTTTCTGCAATACACGCATTAATTTTTCCCAATTCACTCTTATCAAACGCTTTTTCGAAATCTACAAAACAGGCAAAAACGTCCTGATTGTATTCTATATTCCTCTCGACTAGTGATCTCATTACTGCAATGGCATCACGCGTACCTCTTCCTTTCCTGAACCCAAACTGATCATCCCCTAAGTAATCATTTGCCTTACTCTCTATCCTTTTGTTGATGATCCTGAGAATAACTTTAGCTGCGTGGGATATCAAACTTATTGTTCTGTAATCCTCACATGACGAAGCCTTTGCCTTTTTTGGAATAGGAACTAACACCGATCTCACAAAATCTTCCGGCCAGATTCCTTCCTCATAGATACTACGAATCAGTCCATATATGGCCTTCTTCCCACCTTTCCCTAACCATTTCAACATTTCTACAGGAATATTGTCCACCCCCACAGCCTTATTTGCTTTCATCTCCTTTAATGCCCTTTCTATTTCATCGTCGAGTATGCCTGGACCTAAGCTATCTTCTTCTACGTCATGTTCCTTTTCTATGTCTAACCTTGTCGGCCTAAGTTCTTTTACCATACAGTGTTTCTATATATTCCTTCCATCTCTCTTGGATTTTTCCTGGTTCAACTATTATCTTACCCCATTTATCTTTAACTGTTAGCACAGCTCTTGCCTTCTTACTTCCCGATAATAACTTAACCTTGCTGTATAGAGCACCAATTTCACCCTTCTTCTGTAAACTTTCCATATCCTCGCATTGCGTTCTCCACCATTCTTCTTTTGCTTTATTTGTGGCCCTTCTCAATTTATTGTTTAACTCTTTGTACTTCATTTTGCCTAACTCTGTGTTTTAAATAGCATATGTAATAGTATTTCCTTCTCCTGGACATATGTCTTACGAGAGTTATCAACTGGGTTTTCAACCATATCTGTCCTGCACAACCGTTTTCATCTTTTTAAAACTCCTGGTAGCATAGTTTAAGGGTAAATTGTGGCAGAAGAAGACGAACAGGGCTAGGAGATACTGAGAAGCGTATCTGACAGCGAAGATCGAGAGGTATATGGATGCACTCAAAATATATTTTTATCTTTATTAGATTTCGATAGAGCGTTTGGTAAATTAAATTACGTAAAATTAATGAAATTATTTGGAAATATATATGTAGATCGCAGATGAAAGTGACTTATCCGCAATCTGTACAAGTCTCGGTCAGCTCAGGTGTGAGTGGCGGGTGGAGAGTCAGGATGAAGTGTTAGGAAGAGGGGTAATACAGAGTATCTATTACCACCTGTAATTTTCCACGCATATGTGGAGAAAATGGTTAAAGATGCGTGGAAAGAACTGGAATAGGAATGAAGGTCAGTGGAGAATTCATCTTATAACTTAGGTTTGCAGATGATGAAGCTTTATTCTATCAGTCAACCGAGGTGTTGTAAGCATAGCTGATTGTAGGATTGGTATGAGACAAATGTAAACAAAACAAAGGTTATGAATTTTATGAGAAAGAGGAAATCTAACATAAATGTTAAAATAGGAAGGTAAAAGCTAGAGAAGGAGCAGTTTACCTATTTTTGCAGTGTTTTGGAGGACGATGGTCACTGTCAATTTCCCTTGGCAAAGCAGTTTCCACAAGAAGAATTGACTTAGATACAAAGGCGATAAGAGAGGATGTTAAGAAAGAATGTTAAGAAAGACTAATTACAACTTCGGTATGAATCGTGGTTTTATATGGTTCGAGAACATGGCTGTTGTAGCTAACGATTGGTGCAGATTGGAGGCTTTGGAAGTGTGGGTGTGGAGAAGGATTGAAAAGGTGAAATGGATAGAATGGAAAACAAACGAGAAAGTGTGGGAGGAGAACGTGTTGTTAGGAGAAATCTAAAGGTGGCATGGGAGATGGATTCAGAGAAATTTGATCGGAAATAGAATGGTCGAGACTGTGATAGAGTGGAGAACGCTGGGCAAGCGATGAAGGGGCAGAAATAGGATAGAGATGTTGGGCGGAAAGAAGGGAGGAAGGAAGTATGGAGAGTTTAAAGGATGCAGAATTCCAAAGTATTTTCTATGTGTAAATGTAATATGCTACTGAATTCTATCAACTTTTTGAAACAAATATAACAAGATGGATTGCATCATTGTATTTGGCGGCGTTATACAGGCGCGTATGTCGGCATGTATCCCATTTTGACCGTGGCGATGTCCGTAGTTTCCTGCTGCAATCTGGTACCCCTTGAAATTTTGCTGATTATCTCTGGTACCCCTTGGCTTAAAATTTTGCTGAGGATCTCATGGTAGGAGGATGGGATGTGAGTTGCCATTATCATCAGATGATTGTTTCAACCCGCCAAGACAGCACTAAAATTAATTTGATCTATTGCTTATGTGCTGCCCTTAGGAATCTCTCCCTTGCTTAGGGAATTCCCTCATATACAGAATATCATCTATTTTTTCGAAGAGGTTGTATGCTACGGATTGAAATAATATTAAAACGGAAGGCGCTAATCCTGAAACTAAATTATACACATATTTGATTCTCAATTAGTTACGGAAGACCACTAGATGCAATATTTGTCCACAGATTTCTATGCTTAGTGCCGTAACAGTAAAATGAAAAATAAATTGAGAATGCAATAAGAGTTAGCAGTAGAAGAAATATATTTAAACGAAAGAATTTAAACATAACATTATTCACAGCTAAAAAATGCCAACAAAAAGAAAATTTTAAATAAAATAAAGTTAATTTAATTAAAAAAATTGTATGTATTTCATTCATGGGAGTAGGTCTCATTGTTACTCTAAGGATAATTTTAGATCCAAATGGAAAAGTGTTTAAAATAGCATGCGGATGACAGAAAGTTGTTTTGAAAAACAAATACTAATAATTGATTTTCCCTCCTCAAACATTTTTCTGGCATTCCTGGCTGTAGAACTGTTAATTGAATTTGTTTCTTCGTCTTTTCACCTGAAATATTTCATCAGAATGGCTTTGATAACGCCTAATGTCTCGTTAATCTTAAAGGAAGGTGATTATTATAATTTAATGTTTTAATAAACATTTAACCCAATAGTGAGCGAAATGAAATCAAGTGTGGAGGGTGTTTTTAATTCGTGGGACCACGGCTACCGTCCACCCATGATGCGGGGATAATTCGAAATGGCGGCGGATTCACTGAGGCAGGGTGTTATGAAGAAAAGCGGGTATTCCTTTGCTCCCAACTCTCTTCCCTTTTATCTCATTGGGGAGTGAGTGAAGGAGAAACACCTGTGGCATGGGGTGAAGAGTCAGGAGAGGAAGTTAAGGAGGGTCAAGGGTTAGGGTCGAAGGAGAAAGGATCAGAGTGCCGGGCGTGTGTGTGTGTGCGCGTATATAAATGGGGAGTCGTTGCTGGTGGTGGTGGCGGGCATCATGGGAAGGGGGGTTGAGAGCCAGGCAAAGGGACGCAGAGAGCAGATTGAGGACTTTGGGGTTATGGGGGCGTTTTAGGGCTCTCTCGGTGGGCGAGGGGTTTTGAGAGACATCAGATCCCCAGTCTTGAGGTCAGATAAGTAGAAGGGGTCAGGAGGAGGACCTTTTTCCGGGGTCACTCCTCACTCCCTCTCCCCCGATCCCTCCATTTCGTTCCATCGCCGGCGCAAACATCCGGTCGAAGGGAAAAGGGCTTTTTAGTACCATTCATGTAAGGGGATCAAAGATTGTAACTAAGCAGGAATTTTCGAGACAAGTAGGTTAAAGCGTTAAGGTGAATGTGTCCACGTTTACGTCTTGTAGGTCGTGAGAATACTAGTAGTGATTGTGGTATTTTTAATTAATATTTCATTTCCAGTTAATATGGTATGCGTAGGACTTGTTATGTAACTTACAAGCGTTTGACCAGCTCCATTCCTCAAAGTAAATCAAGAAGAACCTCAGTTCGGCAGAAAGTCTACTAATGAATGTGAGTCGTGTACGCCAGAGATCTATTTATGCAGAAGAAATAAATTTTATCCAATGCCGTCGTATTTAACAATTTATTCTAGGAAGAAAATTTTTACAAATGGTTCATAATATCTCGGAAGACATTTTGAATTCTATGGGTTATTTAAACACAATTTGCAGTCGGATTCACTAAATCATTGTGATTTGTTACTTACCGGGGTGTACATTTGGTAGGTAATGTGATGAAATAATACCATTAGCCTATATTTAAAAATCTATATTCTCATATACATCTAGTCTCTATAATCTAGTCTATATACATCTAGTCTCTATAGTCATATAATCTAGTTCTCATATACATATTCCTTGAAGAAGCAATATAAGCTCAAGAAAAGTCTTCCTGTCTTGCACGAGGATGAAATAGATATTGTCAATTTTATTAAGGAGTGTGTATTCAAGTAAGATTGTTTTAGGCATAAGACTATACTGTATTATATTTTCCGATCTCATTTGATCTTTTGTAAACATATTAAACGTAGTTGGTTTTAAAATGTTTAGTATCTTAATAGGTAGAGAACATCGAAACCAATTTTAATTATTTTTTTACGGAAAAAGTGGAAAACTGCTCCTTTGAAAAGTGGAAAACTACTTTACTTTGAGATCCTTTGAGCGAATTTTCAAATAATTTACTCTTTTAGTTTAAGTTTACTTACTCTATTTATTGCCACTACAGTAAATAGAAGACAATAATGTGTATCAAAATTGAAAAAGGCGATGTAGGTAGTTTTAACGGGTCATTATCCTTATTTCCTCGAAAATATATAATATTCTTACATTGAAATGTAATGGGACTGGATGGCCTAAGTAATCAACCGAAAGTTGCGGCGGAAAGAGGAAAATATAGGGCTAAGGAAAAGAAATATAAAAAGGTGCTCCAGTCGGAGTTCATGTGAACCAAATTATCAAGAATTATCAAATTTATGACCTTAATTTAATGAAAAACAATTAAGATTGCTTTTAAAAATTTTTGGTAAGCAACATTTCAATATTGGGCCATTCTTACATCATTGTTTTACGATTATAAGTGCGACGAAAATTCAATGACTACAGATGTAGAGGAAATATTCCATTTTGAGATAATGAAGCAAAATATGAGTATAAAATGTATGATCTATCTGACGGAGACATCGTTTTTCGTGAGAAATGAATAATCCTAAAACTAAAGTGAGATTCTCTTGTCCTCACAGAACGTTTTCTGGGACTTCAATGGAAATAGGAAACTAATATTATTACAATAGTCTCTGAGGCCGCCTTCATTTATCAGTATCTATTATAAATTAATACAACACCAAAATCTGATATTGAAATGCCCATTGAATTATAACATTCATGGTGTTGTAACGCAGGAATTTGATATTGGGAGCATCCCACCCTCTTGGCCATCCACAGAGGGTGGAATGGTCGAGAGGGTCGTCTTTTTAGTGTGTTCCTATCCCTTTTCCTTATATCTATTTTCATTTGAGTGTGTATATATATATGTGTAATATACATAAATATATAAATATGTATAATATATATATGTATATATATAATATATATATACATATATATATGCATAATATATATATATATATATATGTATAATACACATTTATATTTATGTAATCGACCGTTCAAAGTTGGCCTGACTGCAGACAGGCTGATCTCCATAACACTGAACGCTCCGAGAGATGCAATCTGACAATCCACAATACATTTCTATCAAACCTACTATTCCTACCTATAGAACTGTCTTTTCAATGCATTGAGTCCCTTGGCTGGCTCGCTAAATAAAATTTAATCATCGGCAAACGTAACTCAGTGTTTGAATTCGTATGTAACTTTCATTTCTATCTCCAGTTCTTTTCAGGACTCGTTACCCATGTCCTCCACATACAAAGCACAGGTGAAAATAGACAGTCTAGTCTTACCCTTCCTTGTAACCCTGCCCACCCCGACTTCCCATCAGCCCCTCCCCCTTTACACGTGGATTTTTTAATGCACTCATTAATTCTACGCAATTTACTCCAGCAAACTCCTCGAAATCTACGAAAGAAAAATCCTGATCGTATTTTGTGGTCCTCTTCATTAGTTATCCCATTACTATTATGGCATCACGCGTGTCTCTCTCCTCTCTGAACCATAACTAATAATTCACTAAGTAATCATTTTCCCTCCTCTCTTTTTCCTAAACCTATAAGAAGTTTGCGGGAATGCTGTCTTTGCTCTCTTTGTAATCTTTTTACCTCTGTTCCTAACTGTGTCTCAACATAATTATCATCTAACTGATATCTCTCTGAATCCCCGAGCATTTTCTATGGATATCTACACCTATTGCGGTGTTAAAACCCTATATCTCGCAGAACTTTATTCCAATCTCCCCGCAGTCATCTCTTGTTCTTTAACCGTAGTACATTGCCTCACGTTCACCTCTCTCTTCGCCAGCCGTTGGACTACAATCCACAATTACTAACAAATGTTTCCTTTCGGAAACAGTTGAAATTATTTCCTCTTACTGATCGTATACCCTGTCGACTACTTTCTCCCTGATTGGTCGTTGGAATTTATACCTAAATAATGACTACGTACGTTGATTCGGCTTTTACCACTAATAATATTCTATTATTCACTTGCTTTATGTTTACTACGCTTCTCATTACCCTTTTGTTCAATACTACTGCCACCCTTCTATCTTCCCCTCCGCTGTATTGTACTCCATAATTATTACGACAATAGTCCCTGCTATCCTTGCGTCTCACCTTTCACAACCCCTAAATATCTATATTTCTTCTCTCCATCCCCTTTGATATGCTGTCCAATTTTCTCGTCCTCAACATCATCCTTACACGCCTTTTTATAACTGATTTTGTCCTCTGCTTCTCCGCTGCTGTTGATTCTGTTTTGCAAGATTTTCACGAGATGATGACCGCGGAAGCCTTGCCTCTCCTATGTCGGGCACGTCATGTAGTTGCCATAACTCATGCTTGATTTTCCTTCCATTTTTTTGCATTGGATAATTGATTTAGGTGGTTTCCCTTTGCCTTTCTCTTTGTTTTTTCATTAACATGACCACTCTACCACTTTTCCTGCTTGGAATCCGCGTCATTCCAGCTTCCCTATTAGCTTTGCGTTTGCTCTTTATTTGTGTTCCTATCTCTTTTCCTTAAATTTATTATGTGTGTGAATATATGTATACGTATGTTTTTAAAAAATGTATATGTAAATATATATATATATATATATATATATACACACACACCCTTGTTCTAGGAAAGTACACAGGCATACACATCTAGGCATACAAAATTACATACACATGTACGTGTACATACCCTTATCTGTTAAGTCTCTGGGCATTGAGACAGAAATAAGCTGATTTTTGAGAATCATTATCCTCCTTTATTCTTTTCCGCTAAAGTGCCAAATGAAAGTTAAAATAGACGAACGGATAAGAGTAATCGAGAATTCGAGGGGTATTTGCCAGATAAAAGAAATGAATGAAGTGCTCTCTCGCCGGAGGTTTCTACGAAATTCGGCTTGGTCGTCGTGCGAGTCATAAAAGAAATAATTTTCATTTCATGAACAGCAAGTTTTTGTCTTATTATTTTTTACCCTTACATATCTACGATATTAAATAAAGGGCCTTGTACCCCCTATTCACCTGGTCAAGGGATCCCCACCTCTTCTCCCGGAGAAATTCTCGTAATTTGCCATCAGTGAGTAATTCAGGATGCAGTTCGTTTCATATTCATGAGGCTTAATGAACGCACGTAATGCCCCTTCCATGTGAAGTATGATTGCGTTTACGGTCCTTCTTCCATCCACTCCATGCATACCCTCTGACTTGATCGCGTTATCGTGGGGACGGATTGACTACATACTGATGCATTCTCAGGACTTAAATAAATGTTTTCATTTTAGCATTCGTGCATATAAGTTTGGCAACTTCCTAGAAATATTATTGAAGAGATTACGTTAACACTATTCTGCACTGTGGAGCAGGTAGATCACAATTACTAGATCAATAAATTATTACGAATGAAGACAATTTTGTTGTGAATTTGTTTTTATTTTTGATGAGCTGCGCGTGTTGTCTTCTGAAACAATTTCAGAATATTGGTTTAGCTTCTTGCCGGGGTAAAATATTCTTAGAAAGAGACAGTTACGTTCCACATTTATGTTGGGTTTCAATAATTAACTCGGGTGAAAATACTTTAGAATAATTCCATGGTGTTTATGTCTAGTTTGTATGTTAAGACTGTTGGAGTCACTAAATACTCGAATGATACAATGTTTTGGCCATCTTTGAACTTCATTGAATGCCTTCTATGTTCTTTTCCGATAGCTCCGAAAATATACCTACAGCGTATTGTGTTCCTTACGATGAGTAAATACTGCTGTGAACCTTAATACTGTGCTGATAATAAGTTAACATAACCTTTTTAAACACTCTTGATTCATTCATAATTCATCTTCAAGCTAATATTCGAAAAATATTTGTTTAAATATGCTCATTATATACTTTTATCTCAAATTCTTATTGGGAAATATCAACTGAAAATTGGTGTACATTGTACGAGGTAATTAAGAACTTATCAGTAGAGTTGTAGGTAAGTTGAATCTGGTACTGTTCCTACGTGCTAATAATTAGCTTTTGTTTATTAAATCCTTTACGTTGCGTATTATAACTAAAATAATAACTCCATTTCTACTGACAGCTTTAGTATAGTTTTGAAAAAATGGCCATCTTGAAAATTCACTTCGCACATTTTGCTGAACTGTGAAGTCAAATTAGTTTCATTAAGACCCTATCTTAGGACAGAATGGATTTTAGGTACCCACATAAGTGATATAGCAACGGGTACTATCTTTCTTCGGCGAAGTCGCACCGGAGATTTGCGAAAGGACCGGGTGTGGATTTGCTTTATAAATTGGGTGTGCATCGCATCAGATCGAACTCTTCCGGCAGCATTGATTTTCTCGTAATAAAAGGACATTTTGAAAAGCATAAAAAAGAGTGAATAGATGGACATCGCTGAAGGGCGGAGCGGGAGTTGGAGAGAGAGGAGCGGGCGGGGGGAGGGAGAGAGAGAGAGAGAGGTAGTGAGGACATCAATGAAGTAGTCAAGGAAACCAGACCTCGATGTAGATCCAACCATCCCCGCGCTACTTGCCACTCTTTTGAAAATAAAATGCTAAAGGGATTTTTTTCCCTCACGTTCCCCGACCAGTTTTTCTGGCGAAGGCACATTTTTTTATCGGTCCAGGCATTTTTCCGCCGTGGTGCAGGACTCATTCCCTCTTTCTCTCGATGTCTCTTGTGTCCGGCAAAGGCATATAAGCCCGGTGGAACAAAAAAAAATTGGGTAGGATATGTAGGGGGTGACGGAGAGAGTTCATGTGCCCACATCTACACGTCTTTCTCCCTTGCTGCTCCAACCCCTTCCATTTTACTATCCTTATATTTAAAGCCTTCTAGGTCAGCGCAGGCAGGAAACGGGCGTGCGGGGGGACCGGAGAGGGGGGGTTTTTTGAAAGGAGAGAGAATGGGTATCCATCGGCTGCGTGCTTCCTCTTCCTTTCAATTTCCCCATCAGGTACTTACTCCGTCCCGGCGCCGTACATGACTCCTCCCTATTTTGATCACCCACCCAAGCTTCTCTCTCCCTCTCTCTCTCCTCTACCTCCCACCCTCCCGCCTTTTCACTGCATTCCTTTCAGAGCGCTTCAGCATCGCCGGAGTTCGGTGAAAATCCCTAATCCTCGAACTCGAAGCTCACCCTCACCCCCGCACCCTCTCCACCCTTCCTTCCTCTCTTTGTTCCTCCTCTCCTCTTCCGTCGTTTATCTTCTCTTCTCCTTCCCCCATTCCTGATGCATCATATCTCTCTGACCGAAATCGGTCCGAAATCAATGGGTTCATTGTGCTAGCGGTAAAAATCGGGGAGTATGTACAACGTCCCCTTGTGCCTAATTTGCTTAAGGATTATGTTTTCAATTTTGAATTTTCGGACCCAGGGACCTAGCAATGAAGTGGTTTGGCCGAGTTTTGTTAGGCTAACTGCTTTCAAGGGGGCAAGCTACATGTGATGATTCGGTTAACAAGTATTCGTCGCCTCTGTTTGCAATGAATTCATTTTTCAGCTTTTTCGAGGTCTGAAATACTTATTAAATTCCATTAAATTATCGGAGTATCAAGGAGGGAGGGCTCAGTTCTACCCGTTTCACAACGTTTTCAGTTCGATGATGTTTAAAATAACGTCTTTAGAAATTTGTTTGGCGGAATTTTCCGACTTATCCTCGTATGATACTTTCGCTAATAAGCGCAGCCAATATACAGACGAAAGATTTCAGTGAATAGATTACACCGTAGGGATTTTTGAGCAGAAATTTGGAATTTATTTTTAGGCTCGCCTAACATCATTAGGTCGTGGAAAGAGGAAAAATGGACAGGAATGCATGAGAGAGAGTCATATAGTTTAGCCGATTCTGTTAATCCGAAGTTCTGTGTCGGTAGCACTGCTGACACTCAGCCACCGCGTCGCAAATACCATGCGAACCTGAGGCATTGTTTCGGGGAGGTAAATTACCTCTTAATTAAAACCGAAGACTATCTTTGGGGGATCATATCATCTCAGTACTTTCTTATTGAAAAATAATTTTTCAATTGTTTCTCTTGCAAATATAGGTGAAAATCATGAGATAACTGCCATCTCCCCCGTGGTTCATATTAAAATGAAAACTAAAGACAAGGGATAGATTTCATTTCATTCCATCTACTCAGATTCGGAACACTGTGATCTCTTCATTAAGTTGTTATGGGATATCATTAAGAGTTATACAATATATATATATATATATATATATATATGCGGGTCGCGGTGGTCTAGCGGGTAAAGCGTTGGACTGCTGACCGGAGGGTCCCGGGTTCGATTCCCGGGCAAGGCACTTTGGGCACCTGCAGCTCCACCCAAGCTGGTTGATTTTTCGGGTACCAGATCTTCCTGGGAAACCATAACCGGCACAGGGAAAGGAACTGGCCCCCCTACCCTGATGTGTGAATATTCACACGCCGTCGGGCTTGGTACATGGGTGAGGTCTACCATCACCTACTAAACCGACCTTCGGGTTGATTACTGTGTTTATGGTATATATATAATCATTACTAGGATAATTAGCCGAAGAGATAATCCGAATAGAAGGAAGGGTAGAAGAAAACCTCTCGGAAAACCAATTCGGATTCAGGAAAAACCGAGGAGCAAAAGAGTTAATTCTCTGAATTTTTAATAAATTGAATTAATAATAATTAAACTGAATTTTTAAAATTCAGACTTCTGGCTGAAAACATGAGACACGTAAATAAGGCATTATATGTGGCAGGAAGGTCTCCAGCAACGTCGAATATAACAAGGTATTCAAGATACTAGAAGCGCTTGGTTTGGAATACAACGAAAGAAGAAGTATCCATAACCTCTGGAAGAATCAGGTTACAGCAATGCAAAAGAAAAATGGAAGAAACATAAGCCAAATTAAACAAAAGAGAAGGAGGCAACCTCTCGCCAGAAATATTCAACGTATACCTACTACGATCCAGGGGGTAGAGCGTTGGACTACTGACCGGAGGGCCAGGGTTCGATTCCCGGGCAAGGCAGTTTGGGCACCTGCAGCTCCACCCATCGTAGCTATCTGATTTTTTCAGGTACCAGATCTTCCTGGGAAACCATAACTGGCACAGGGAAAGGAACTGGCCCCCTTACCCTGATGTGTGAATTTCACCGTCGGGCTTAGTACTGGGTGAACTCTACCATCACCCAGCAAACCGACCTTCGGGTTGATTACTGTGCTTTTACCTGGAAGAGGCAATAAAAAAAACAAGAATTGGTATCAGAGTCAAGGAAAATCGAGAAGAAATCAATATGCTCCGGTTTGCAGATGACATCGCAGTAGCGGCGGAAACGCGAGAAGACCTGCAAGGAACTCTAAATGCTACGGATCAAGTACTGGGGAATATAATACGAACATCAATCGCAAGAAAACTAAAATCCTTGTTTGTGGAAGAGAAAAGTTGAATGCAGATATCACAATTTGAGGGGTGAAACTAGAACAAGTGGAATCCTTCATCTTCCTGGGCAGCAGCATAACATAGGATGGGAGAAGTTCGACCACATCAAGCGAAGAATAGCCCCAGCTAAGAACGCATTCATGAAAAAGAGGCAATTACTATGTTCAAAGATCCTAAGGCTGGAAACAAGGAAACAATTCGTCAAAACTTTCGTGTGGAGCATGGCACTCCATGGTTCCGAGACTTGGAAAAGCGGACCAGCGAAGAATACAAGCCCTTGAAAGATGGTGTTGGAGGAGAATGATGAAAATTAAATGGACAAACAAAGTAAGGAATGAGGATGTATATAGAAGAGCATAAGAGGATAAGACAACATGGAGAACTCTACGGCAAAGAAGAAATAGATGGATTGAACATACATTGAGGCACAATGAATTTATTAGGAATATAATAGAAGGGAAGATTCCATGAGGAAGACCAAGAGACAAGTACATAGGACAAATTAAGAAGGACGTAACATAGAGAAGGTATCAAGGGTTTAGGATATTTACGTTAAATAGAGTAGAATGGAGGGCTGCAGTAAACCAATCTTGGGATTGAAATACTGTTGATGATATATTTATAAATGCTCTGCTCTGTTTTACTTTACCCATAGGCTTATTTTCCTAATGTCCTCTTTAATTCAAATATGGCCAAGGGATACAGCCCAATATTTTTTGCTAAAAATTGCGGATGCCATTTCATTCTGAAATAATTCGAAAGAAGAGCTGTTTCGTGGAATTAGTTTATGGGTGTGTATTGAATGAGAGTTTACGCAGCAACGTAATCACTTTCGTGCAAGAGAAACTCTCTTTGAAGCACTCGCCTACGATGTGCGTGCAGACATACTATATTTTTACTTGTAAAAATAAAATCCATTGAAAAATGCACAAAAAAACCATCGGTTTAAAAAAATTTTGTTTTTACATTAAACTCACAGTAATTTACAGATAGATGGATTTTGGGTATTGCAGGATCTCACCTAAAACCATATTAGGTATGTGAAATACATGGTGCTCGTACTGGAGTATACACAGACTCGTCCTTTCTTTCTGTACCACGTGCGGTTTTCTCCGAAGTTCTGTATGTATTATAAGGTGCCCAGACAATGATATCTTATAATTTCAGAGTTGCCCAAGGACATACCCGGGTTTGTAATCCTAAACCCATCTTGGTATCCGAACGCTCATGAATCTCTACTTCTTCGTTAATGACCCGTGCAAACGAAGGATAATTTATTTCTGACAGTTGTGTTTTCATACTATTGGGGTGCATATTTTTTTTTACAGTCAGAAATAATTTATCATGAACCCTTTCCTACATTTTGCCTTCGGAAAGAAGAGGAAAATACGTGAGGCATATGACGGTAATATGGACAGAAATTTGGTGCTTTAGCAGCTGGAATATCTAAAGTTTAATAAAGAGCCAAAAATACTAAAGTTATCAATTATTTAGAAGAGGGAAAGGTCAAAATATGCATTGAAAGAGTAGTGATGCTTAAAATACGTCAAAACATCTGAAATATCGTATGCAAAGTATAAAGAAACAGATGCTCGTCATTTGTGTTGTTTTGACACGAAACGCATAAATACGGTTTTTGCATAAATTACGAAGAACCATACAAATTATGCATTTTCATACAAATGATAACTATTTACTTCATAAGTGTGTGCCTTCACAACATTTTCCATTCACTTTGCACATGTATCCCTCTTCTTTGTCGTCAAATGAATGTTTGTAATCAATTGTTCCTTCTGTTGCAGCACTGACGTAATTTGATTTAGCTTCCTTCCTTACTTCATACTCGTGTAATGAAATTGATATTAAAGGATCGTGTCCTTCTTCCACTCGATTATTTCCCTCAGTTCATTTAATGGGCACTCTTCTATTATTTTTTCGCTTCTCTCGAAATTTTCCTGCTTCGGAAGAAATCCTTTTGAATGCCTTTCTCTCTGGAAATCTCTTCCTCGTTCATTTATGTACGGAAATACATTTGAGTGTATCGCTCTACGCATTTATTTTTTCAGAATCTAGACACGAGAATTTGTTTCATTAAGTGAAGAGAGAGGGGTATAATTTCCAAAATTTCAGTTAAGGATTCATATAATGCTTATTTTTCTGAAAATAACCTTTTTGATATTTCAGTTTAAGGAATTCCAAATGCTTTTCGGATTACGTCAGTTGTATTTTCGGTCATTAAGGAAAACTAGCCAATTCATGGAAGCAGAAATGATACTGTAAATTTCTAAAATAATTATACAATTAAAGTTTATGGAATTCCATGTCGAATGAATTTTCAGAATGATCCATATTCGAGGATTGCTAATCTTCCTCGTACAAGTTGTGTACCCCGGCTTTTAACAAAGAAATTGCTCTTTGATGATTTCCCATCGGCATTTACACACGTCCCTGATGCCGTCGTATTGCTACTCGCCAATTATTCATAGTTTGATGCATATCTGCTTTCTCACATCTCATGTATATTCGCTTTCATAACTATCATTATTTTTGTCTTGTATCCTATCCGGGTTCTTCATATGTGGTCGTTTCCGTTAATTTTGTTTCCAAACTATTTGCAAAAAGCTGCACGACGCAAAATAATCCAGTAAGCTCGTCCCTTCTTTTAATGCCTTCCGTAAATTTTCTTTCCCGCCCACTCTTCGTAGATAGTAGTCATTCTTACGATGCTTTTGATTTTTACGATTCTCGTGGCATACGGAGAAAATGTCTTGTAGCAGAAAGAGGAGGAACTTGTGGACCATTGAGAAAGAACTACAAATCAATAGTAGCCTTTTCAAAAGGGAGGAAGAAACAGATGAACAGGAACAGGAAAAGAGACGTAAAGAGAGGAATGTAGAGCTTTTTTATGTTTAACATTCTGCTTAGTGCAAATACGGATTTAATAGATGGAGAACGAGAGTTGGGTGCAGACGAGCTTGATCGAGTTTGAGATGTGTGCTTTAAAAAAAGAATGGGGTGAATGGGCTGGCCAGAGGGATAAATAAATGTTCCGGAAAATTCCGAAGGAAAGCATTAGATTAAAAGAAATAGATTTCTGTTAGATTTGTGGATGAGTAGAAGTAATATGTTGGGGATATTTAAAAAAGGGAATGAATGAAAGGTAGGAATAACAATCCAAAATTGAGAGGGAGATATCATTTCAATAAGTAATTACAGTTCACATTTAGAAAAAAAGTCACTTTTGGCAAAGATTGTTCTTATTAGTTTGAGAAATTATTTCACAAGTTGTGAATGGAGAATGAGAGTGTATGGCGAATGAAAGTGTACGGTGAATTAGTGTGTACGGTATGAATAAGTATAACGATTACCTGTCTCTTAAAATCAATGAGTTTATTTTTCACTTATTATCAAGGTTATGACCACATACAATACGATAATAATTCGAAGACATATTAGGGTGTTAATTATCCAACTAGTAGTTTGTTGATTTCAAGAACGTTTCAATAGTACTTGCAGGCAAATTCAGGAACCTTGTTTCTTATAATTAAGCTAATGGAAAAGGTAAATATTGGTTGGTTTAGAGTTCTGTAGCAAATTTGTTAAAATACTTTGCTTGACCATTCAAAATATTTCTAATTGCCACCTATGAACATTTACAACCTAAATGAAATTTTGCAATTCTGCAAATATTGTTTAGAGGAGCATATAACTTTTTTCACTTGCGAAAATTTCAAATTCCGCGAGGTCAAGCATGATTCAATTACTTTTATTTAAGCTTCAGAGCGGTTTAGCTCCACATCAAAACTTTCTCTTACACTTAAAATTCAATTTTGATAATCATTTCAAGTTCTTTCGTCACCAATAAAATGGTTATATAAGCCTAAGGGGCTTTATGTTTTTCGCATGACCAGACTTCATAAATGCTTATCTTCTTGGGAAAAATAAACGCCGAGAGGGATGTGGGGAAGCAAGAATTAAATTTTGATAACCCACCCGTCACTTCCGCATCATGCCATCGAATTGCTTTTTCTCCTCCACTTCTTAACATCGTCGTTAAAATTACTTTCAGTCACAATCCTCGCTACTATCCCTGTCTTATCCTGTTATCGAGCACCCCGTTCTTTTAACTTGAGCAGAATATCGATTTGTATTTGCATATCAAGGAGGGTCGACGGAATTTCGTTGATGAGTTAGCATCAGAATTCATGCCAATTCGTTTTGATTGTTTGTGTCGCATCAACGCTAGATGCTGTTTTGATTTTTTTGTCAAGGCACGAGACTTTTATGAACCAGTAGATTTTTTTAAATCCATTGCCTTTGTCTAAAAGGCAAATTATTTGTTCACTTTCAATGTATTCACGACTGTGATAATCTTGCTTTTAGTCTAATCACAATAAACATTTGATTAGAGTGGGTTGTATTATCTATTTAAAACTTAATGTATGTGTTTAATCATCAAATATTAGTGGTGATAAAATAATGTCTCCATGTTAATCAAATGGTCTATTTTCACTTTGGTCTATCCCTCAACACTATAAGGAAAAATTACGATTCTTTCAACATTATCTTAATTTGATCCAAATTTTACAATGTTAAGAAAAGGCAGTATTCCAGGAGCCTGTTACAAATCTACATAAATATGCCATTTACTCACCCAACCTCCGAATAATCCTGATATATTATTCATCATGATGGGAATAGTCAAGAAATATTTTATCCATCCCGTCATGCTAATTGGATGTTCTTTAATCGTAGGCCCTGCAGAGTCATCGCCCATCGAGATATTGAAAATGCTGCCCAAACATCATGCCGATCACCATTTCTACTAGTTTCATCAGTGTCGACAATGGTAAGCCTATCTTTCGTAACATTCATTTATTCGTTTGTGTACAATCGTATGTTTCACTCTGTATTAAAATGTTTACATTTTTTTTATCGAGGCAACAAATGTATTGCATCTCAGTGTATTTCTGATGCATGGTTGGGATCTCAATAGTTTACACATAATTAGTGCCGTAGTTTGTGTAGCGGATTTTTTTCAAAACTATTTTACCTCATTTTGACGCACATCATCACACCATATTGAAATATAAAAGATGGAAATAAGAGATTGTTTCTTCGTAGATAATAGCTTTATCGTGGAGCTTGTTTTGTATTACTTTAGCCTACATAAAGGCTTGGTATCCCTGACTAGCAAATCGGAAATACTATGTGAAGTACTACTCATTACGGTAGACTATGAGTAGTATTTTTGGAAGTTGAAAGATTTATTCCTTAATTTCTTTCAAATTGAAGGCTGGTCGGTAGGACTCGTCTTAAAAGTGAAATAAATTCAGGTATGAGTTTAATCAATCTCAAGGAAACTTTAGAAATGTCCAAAACTACACACCAGTTAATATATGCAGTTTATGCGAATCATTAATACCTTTATTCAGACCTTCTTCCCATGGCTTAGCCTTAAGCCGTTGAGTAGGGGAGTGCCCACAGGGTTTATGGGCAGTGGTTCAAACTCTGAAGGTAGGGATCAATTGCGCAAATAGCAAGCGAAATATTAAAAAAAAGGAGCATTGAACATAAACGAGAGCCTTCGAGAAAGCACACCTTAGGGTGAATGGATCTAAAAATTCTAAGAACGCCTATTAACGTGAAGTGGGTTGGTGAAGCGGCTGCCGCCAAACAATACTTTATTAGGTCTATAATATTGAAGGATGTGCGACAGCCCCCATTCGTGTCACTAAAAAGTAGAGCATGAACATAAAGAACAGCCAGTACCTATAGTCAATAGCATATTTCCGTGTGACCGAAGTTGTGAAAACCAATGAGAAATCACCAATTGTCAACATATCCTCTTCCTTTTTTCGCTTTTACTTTTAAATAACAGGCATGATGGAACACGCACCAGCTGAATTCTCTGTTGGCAAACAAATGTCTTATCTTTCACCAATATATTATCTGTTAAACTTAATAATATAATATCCCATCTAATGTTTTAAGTCTCCTTCTATGTAGATTATTCAATCTCTACCTTCTTAATGGAAAAAGACCGAATTGTTCAGGCATAATCGTTTGGAAGGCAGTTATACTTAAAATTTTGAATAACTTGCAGTCAGGTATAATATAATGACGATAAATTACCGTATAGTATATAAGATAGGTGCAGTATTATTTACAAATTAGGAACCCATATGTAAACATAGGTCAATATGGCTAAATAAGCAATGTAATTTAAAAGAGAAGTGTTTAGTTGTAAACTTTAAGGTGAAGTCCGCTTGGATGACTTAAATGAATGTTAAAATTAAATGTACATAAATGAATATTATTGTATGATAACATCAAGATAATGGACGAAAAATAAAGACAAATAGCGCTCTATAAGTGATCGAGGTAGTGGCGGTCGTTATGATGTTTTCTCGTGAGTATACGCTGAAGTTCATGAGAGATTGGCGTCCAATTGACTGAAGATAGGGGTGGAATTAAGTTATAATTTGCAGTAAATAATTTTGGCTCCTAATCTTGTTCTGGCATTGGAAATGTTGGGAGTTTAAATATTTTGGAAATCCTGCTAAGAAGAATGATATAATAAATAAGCTGACTGGAAGGCAAACGGAAGAGTGCTAGTTAGCATTGGGAAACACTGGGATAGTGCGATTCATTTGGAGAAGACCGAAAACGTTGATGATCATATTTTAAGAAATAGAATGAGGAAGAAATTAAGGAAATTGGTGAAAAAAAAGGAAAAGAAAATACAAATTTTACGGTACGAATTGGGGTAATTTTGAGGAAATTAAGAAATTAATTATATGAGACTAACATTTAATTAAACATATAAAAATAATTTAAAAAGATACGAAAGTAAAAGCTCTGTTTAAAAATATACGAAAGAAATGCATTTGTTTACAGTGCCCACCAAAGACATTTACACTGCCTTTAATTGACTAACTATTGAAAAGTTAAAAATTAAAAAATAATTTAACTAAGACAAGATCTAGTTCTAGTAATTTGATATTCATTGACAGCATAACTTGCTCACTTGACGTGTATTTGGGAGATCCAGGTTCGAATTTTTGTCAGTTCAAATGATTTTCTTATTGAAAAATCGAGGCCTAAATTTTTAGTCTAAATTAACTGAATGGAAAATATCCTTGATATAGGTACTCATTTTGGTTTGCCCTACGTTTTATTCTTTAGGTTATCCTACATTTTTCTACATATCTACGGCCACTTCATATCTGTAGAGAATCCGAAAGCTTGCGATTTAATTTACGAATAGCCTTAATTAACTATTACATTTTCACATTTACTATAATTACTAAGTTTTACGAGGATAAATTTTTGATGAAGGTACCAAGAAAATTATTTTAGGGACTTTAACTTTGAAGTGCAACCAAAACGAACTTTCCAACAAACGGGCAATGATAATTTTTCTTCGGGGCAAAGTGGGAATGTCTATAGCATGAGACTAAGTGTCACCAACAAGCTTCTGATTTTTGATGAGTGGAATATTTTTAATTTGATAATTTAGCCGTTACACTAGAAAAAAACTTTGTACGGCAGGAAAATGTGCTTTTTTTAATTTTTTTAGCGGAGACTTATTCTGTGCTAGACTGTTTACTGAAAAAAATGGGATTTGACGTGATGTTTTTATAATTTATGTTACAATGGGGATAATTACTTATAATAAATATGTATATATATTGCAGTATATATAAAATTTTAATATCAAATTTTACATCAACTACGTGATATTCTTTATAGTTTTCATTTAGAAAATAAAGGCAGGGCAGAAAATAAAGGCAAGCGTTAGTCTTTTTGTAATTTCGCTTCCTTATTTTGAGTATTATTTCCTGTTACATTGAGTCTATTTATTCTCTTTAAAAAGAAATAATTATGGTACAGTATGAATTGATTTTACTGCTACACTAATTTGATACTCTCAATACAAAAGCCAATATGAATGATATTCTTATATTAAAATTAAATTTGTCTTTAAAATATTCCCTAAATCACGGTCAAATTTCCTGCTTTTTGGTAAGACAGACACTAAGAGAACTTCCTTGATGTATATATATATATATATATATATATATTTGATTTTTATGCAAATCAATCATTTAATTAGTGAATAAGCTAGATTTTTGAGTGTCGATGAGTAATACTGAGCAGGAAAGCTCTAGAGGATACAAAAAGAAGACCTTAAGATTACAATAGTTTGGAAAAGCAGCGCACAAAAACGAGGGAACAACACCCAACGTTACGTGAAAGGAAACCGTGGAAAAGAAGCAAGCGAGGGGAGCGGAAGGGATATATGGGGAACACATGCGAGAACAGCAATCATTCAGCCTAAAAAAAAGCAGTGAGGGAAGGGAAAAAAAGGACTTACAATAAGCGAGGCAGTAGTCATAGAAAGGATGCATACAGCAGGTTTTTCGTCAGAAGAGGGGAAGGGGGTAGGGGCGGGTACAAGAAAGAAAACAAAAGAAATACGAAAAAGCGAGAGGTAGATTGAAAAAGCTCTGATCATAAAAGAGGCGAGGAGGGAGAGGCAGTTTGGGAACTTGACCAAAAGAGGGCGGGGTACTGGTTTTAGGGAATGGGCGGAGGAGAGGGGAGGAACTGTACTGGGACTTGGGGCATCTGGCCAGGTCGGTGAAAAGGAGAAGCGAGAGATGGGGTTTCTGAACGGGTTATACGTGGAGAGTAGGGAAACAGGAGCGGTGAAATAGGAAGGGAGAAAGAATGGGAGAGAGAGAGAGAAACTGGAAGAAATTTGATAGGCATTAGTGGGAAGGCGAGGGATGAACAAAAAGAGGAGTGAAAAAGAAAAGCTAACGAAATGAGAAGGGTACGGATATTGAGAATGGACCTGCGGATGGAAATTGAAATGACTAGAAAATATCAAATTAAGATGCTCACGAAGATATACTGTTTTTTTTTTAGTGTAGTGGACAGTTATTTTCCAGACCTTTCTTTAATTGGTACAGTTACAGCTGAATGGGTACCTTTCATACCAATGTTAACCGTCAAAACGCTTGAGCCAGAGAAGTGGAACAAAGTTTCAGAATGAGATCCTAGATAGGGATACTACCGTCATTATTGTCTTCTCGAGAAAATTAAATTTATCGAATTTCAAACTAATTTCGACGCATTAAAATTATCCTTTGATAAGGAAATTGTCAGGGAAAGGTTCTTGGAGCCATGAAATTATGTTAAGTAGGAAAATAAAGGTGAGGGGAGGACAAATGTAATATACACAACGAAGCGTAAGTGTTGTCTGATCATAGGTGGACTCTTTATTTTTTTAGTTTCTCAAGAGAACATTCATACTTTTAATGCCGCTTTCTACGGAGCACCCTTATGGCATATCAACCGTCAGCGGTGCAACGGAATTATAGGTAGCAGAGAACGGAAGAAGAACTTTAAAAAAAGAAGAATCGACGAGGAGAAAATTATAGCAAAGGAAAAAAGAGGGGACACATGGGTGAGGGAATAAGACGAAGAGGGGAAGAGGGAATTGGGAAACGGGGAGTAAAAGCGTGGGGAGAGGTTTCGAACGGAGTGGAAGTGAGTGAAGGACTCTTCATTACCTGGTATTAAAGACGGAAAACTGCCCAATAGTGGTGAGAAGAGTAGGAAGGAGGGTATGAAGTGCGTATTGCGCTGGGGGTAGAGAGTTGAATGGAAAAAGATGGGGGGTGATGAGGAAAAAGGAGGGCTGAGCAAAAGGGGTTTTGCAGAGGGTGGGTGATCACGGAATGGGGTGGCATAAAAAGTAATTACTAAAGTTTCCGCTTCATAAGATGAGGGAAAAGGAATTGGTTGTTCAAACATGCTCGGTGCGGTTATATAAAACTGTAAGATTATTCTGGCCTCTTGGTCGAAGGGGTTCAGCGGGATTTTTTATTTTTTAAACTATGAAGTGTGGAGCACGGCTCCATTATGCTGGTGTGAGGTACTGGGACATCGTTTTTTCTTCCATTTTTCCATGAAATATTATCATAAGTGACATGAGAATCTAGCACGTGTTATTAGTGACACAAAGTATTTAGCATTTAATGCAAGTTTTATCATACTTTACTATTTCTACTTAGAACATAAATTAGATTTACAGGAACCCTTTGAGGCTAACCCGTGAAGAAACTGAAATCTGTGTTCCAACAATTTAATGTGTCCGTCAGCATAAACGTGCATGGAAAAGAAAATATTCTATGAAAAAATGAAATATTCTATTTCGACTGCATCCGTTGATTTCATCTCGCAATGTGACCCGTTAAATAGGACATTTTATTTGGTGATTAATGTTCACATTTATCCAAATATTTCCTAACACTAACTATATGCTGTATCGGAAAGGAAGCAGAGCGGACAATTATCGAACGCTAAGAAAAATTGGAATTAAGTACTTCGAAAACCGATATAGAGTTTTAAAGATTGGTCTCCTTGGGGAAATGTACCCAGAAAATTTTTCCCTATCTGCTTCTTGGTTTGCCTACCGTGTTGACCCCAAGTTAAAGTCATACAATTAAAATACAAGGTATGGTCTTTAAAAACCAAGGCCTATACAATGGCTGAAATTTCTATCTATATACCATTTTGTTTAGGACAATTTTGATGATATGACATATATAAGACATTTCTTTCGTATAATTTAGGACTTGAAAAATAACAATACCAGGAATTAAGAATTTTGAAGAAGAAATAAAATTATATTGACAATAAGTCCAAGCAACATATTGATTTAATAACAATCAATCTGGAGTAGGCTTGTGAAAAATTGACATAAAATACAGAGATTGAAGTCTAGAATAATTTACCATGGACCCAGAAAACAGGGTATGCCTACTTTGGTCATTATTTTCATAGCACATGAGTGGCGGATATTGATAAGAATCATCTGAAAAATAGTGAAATAGGATAGATAATTTAAAGATGATAGCAATTTTGATTGATAAAAATTAGGTGCTAGGGTAAGTAGCAGCCCTTAAACCTCTCGATGATGTTAGAACTAGATTATAACTGGAATTCTTTCGTCACATAGATAGACTTTGAGAAAGCATTCGGACAATACCAAGTCAATAACATATCACAGGTCTGCGATGTCGAAGGAGTAGTTTTTTGAAAGTGTAAATACAATGTGAGCATTTTAAAGTTGAATTAGTTAAGATACATAATGAAGAAAATAGTAAGCTTAGGATGTGGAATTTCAACCCATGCCTTCCGTTTATAATGGAAAATATAAATAATGTAATTAAAGAGAATTCTATTTGAAGGCGTATTCACAGGAAATAGTTAATTCTCTTACGTTTTTTTGATGCCTCACAGAAAAAGAAGATGATCTAAAAAGGAAGTTATTAAGGACACGAAAAAGAAGCTTAGAAAGGGCGAAGGCAATTTAAATTTGAACATAAAATACTGTACGTGTATATTTAATAGCCTGTGGCTCAAGATAGAAGTAAACCTAAATGTTACAAGTTTATGGCCTGTTTCCAAAAAGAGATTTTTAAAATGTACTGTTTAAAAACTACTACAGGAATTATCACTAACGGCAGAAAAATACAGGGGGATGATGATCTATTATTCTGTCACAAAAGGGTGCGTCTTATCAGAAGAAAAGTTCTCTAAAATTACAAACAAAGAGAATAATCTTAAATTAATAATAAAAGTTTATTTTAAATAATAAAAGGTTATTCATGTGTTTGAATTGCCGTTAAATACAACAGGATCCGTTGATGGGTGAAAGAGTAAATAAATTGAAGGTGTGCCGCAGTAGCGATTAAACAAATGGGACAATATCCTACAAAATTTATATGAGAAGGGAGATTTGATAGAGTTGTTTTTGAAATTATGAAATTGAGAAAAATATTCCCGTATGAAGGTTCTCGACCATTTGAGTATCATGAGACATAAGAGGTTTCTAATTTCCTCAAGTCTATTTTGATATCTAACACGCATGGATGGCAGCTCAAATTAGCGTGATTTACTAATGCTTTACAATATCTTAAATTCTCCAATAACAAGGAATTTGTTTTTATAAGGGAAAATCTCATTTCAAAGTTCTCAATCTCTAAGGGAAAGCTCAGTTTATGAATGCGCCGTAATCGTTTCTCTCGCGATTAATATTTTTGGCGAAATTTAAATAGGTAAAAGTTACATGTTAAAAAGACATTCTCAGATACGTATAATTTTCAGTGGAAATCTACATGCATACTAATTTATGCCATCAACACCGTTCCTTATCGTAATAGGCTGAGTAAAAATATAGCATATTTTATTTTTCTAGGGATTTTAATCCTTTATTGTAATAATTTCTTGCGTCTTACCCTGTCCTCGAGTGCTTATTTTACCTCAGACATATTCGTATATTTCTTCTTATCTGTTCTTCGTTTTTCTGAGATTTACAAAAGACCTCGACTTGAGAGTATCTCCGGCCATATTCAACATGGTATAATTAGTTCACTACCTTATCCCCCAAAGCCTTTATTCTTCCCTCATTTTTATGTTTGACGATACCACTCATCCAGTAAACTCACATCATCAAATCAGGGTAGAAAATTTCTTTAATACTTGTTTATCCATTCCATTCTTTCATAAATCACTGTAATATCACTGGATCCTTACTATTTTGACGAACATACTTCTTATTTTCTCTCCGAATGTTTATCGAATTCACTAGAACTTTATGCTTGTTTAAGCATTAATGCATAGCAATTTTCATAATATGGGCAGAAGTTTTCCTGCACCACCTTTGACAAAACTTCAATTTTTTATATGTTTCACGGACAAAAAAGTAATCTTTCCGCCAACATGCGCATCTATTTAATATCCCTCTCTTTCTAATCAAAATCTACCACGAATATTCTTTTTCGGTATGAAATATCATCAGGAATCGAATTAGTTTCTACGTTTACATCAATATATGTAATAATTCGATCAATAATCTAACGGAACTACTTTCGTTATGGAATTATTTACTCTCAATTTATTTCTCCTTCTTACCCCAATGAAGCTATTCGGAGGTCTCTGTACATATTTTTAGTCTAAATCAGTAGTAACATGTCCTTTTGAGGGGAATCGGCACATTCAAATACCAAATTATTACACCTATCTCAAGTTGTACCCATCTCTCGCTCATTCAACCATAAAAATATTGATCAGCCATGGTAACATTATCAAAACTTATTTCATACCATGCTTTATCCTAATCCTGTTATTAAATTCCCTGTTTACTCCGACACCTACCATATTATTTTCTTGTACCTCTTTTATAGCATTCAACAACTGTTCATTTTACGTCATATCCATTCAAACCCTTTCTCAACATTCGTCAATTGCTCCTGTTGCATGCTTTATCCAAATCAAAAAATTCACGATAAACATTGTTTCGCAAATCCACACATTTCTTAAGCACTTGATGGTGTAAAAATATGGTCTGTTCATCTCCTACCTGGCACAAAGACGCATTCCGGTTTTTCCCAGTGCTACACGTACTACTCCAATCAGCATTCCCCAGAATATTCATAAGATACCAAGTTTCTTTAAGGTTTTTACTTCGTCTTATTAACCTTCCATAGACATAGTTGTTGATTTCCAATCAGTTGGCACAGCTAAAATTTTTAGACATACATTCAACAATTTACTCAAAAAAATTATGAGGTGTAACCGCTTTGCAATATTCCATCACCTCATGTACCATTTATTTTTACAGCTTTCCTGATTTTCGGCATTCTCGTTGGTTTAACAATCCCTCTGATGCCTCATATAACATCTTTATAATTTTACTTACCGCATCTTACCATGGAATAATTTTCAACCAAATAGAAATTACAGTTTTGTTCAACGCTTGATCGTATAAAAGTTAGTAAATTGAAGTCTGGTAGATATTCTTCTTATCCCCAGGTTTTCATGATTGTCGTCATAGTTAGTAAGCCAAAAATCCAGTATGAACAATATAAATTCGTACAAGACATCATTCGATCGAGATTTGTTTATTTATATCCCTATTACTGGAAGTTTAGCTCTATTACCGATTGTAAATTCGTCAGGGGTGAGTTGATAAATACTAAGGAGAAACGAGGAAGTAGCTTGAAAGAAATAATGCATCGGAGGTTGATCAATAAGCTGTGTAACTAATGAAATTCTTCAAAGTTTGGGGAAGAAAAATGTATTGGAACGAACTAAAATGAAAAAGGAATACAGTTTTTGGATAGGGGAAGTAATGACTACAGGAGATAAAAATGTAACAAATATGGAGCAGGACGTTGTGCAGCGGATAACTAAGAATCTGATTTACAGTTACAAAAAAATATTTATTTGATAGTTGTGTCCATTCAAAAACCTACCTTAACCGGTAGATTACCTAATAATACACGTATATACACGTACTTGTACAAAAGCATAAATGAAAGTTATCAAAATAAACAAGAAGACATAGCGAAATTGGTCTCTTCCTCCCGCTGATCAAACTTGTATGATGCTAGTGATGGAGCCATTTTAAAAATTACTTCGAGAAACTTCAAAATACATGTATTTGTACATGGGTGTACTTACAATCGTGGATTTTGATATTTTTTGATGTCGCAGTGAATAAACTTGGATGTACCATATGTATCAGTTATGTAAGTTAATTCCTGAATGAACCACAGTAATATTTCTTCTTTAACAGCAAGTTAAATTTTATTTGAATTTAATAGTGTGTATTTTATAAATATAATGGATTTCAAGAACGTTTCTCATTATAAATACCACAATAAAGTTTTTTGATTCGATATACACAATGGAAGTAATTTGCACTCTCTCAGGAGAGAGCATCCAAAGATTCAGGAAGCAGAGTATGCATGAAACAGTATTTGAATGTGAAACATGTAATAGGTACCCAAGACTATATTGGGATGGAAGGAAATTGTAAGAAATAAGCAGTTTACTAGTAGACACAAAATAGTTTTGAGTTTACCCAGGCGGAAAGGGAGGAACGTAAAGGAAAAAATATTGCGATATTCGTGGTGAGAGATTTGTTAATTTTAGTATAGTGGTCAGGCAAACAGAGAAACAAACTTTCCTTCTCTAAAAGTATTGTAGTCGAGTAGGCAAAAATAAAACGAATTATAATTGCCTTAGGAAAACAGAGGAAAGTAGAAAAACACAGATACCCTTAGAATTAATATACTTATTAGATGTTATCATAGGCTAAGATCCATTGGTACACAAAATAAGATAAGAAACAAGAAAGTAAAGCCCTAAGGTCTATTTGTGCAATGTATTCACAGTTGGTTCTTTCTTTCATTACTCTTGGAAAAAACATCTTAATCCTTAAACCTATCCATTTGAAGTTGATCTCTGTTCTTGTCTTTCATAATACGATGATTGTTTCTAAAAAGGTGGTTGAGCTTTTACTAAAAGTGAGATATCTTATTTCTCAAGGAGCACTTACCAGTATTTTTACGATAGCTCACTCCATTCTGATCAATAATTTCCTTTCCTGGTGAGTTTTGCTATACTATCATGCCCTATCAAATGCCCAAGATGGGCACTATCAAATGCCCAAGGTATTATCTATAGAGGGACAGTTTTTACCGTTTCGCTTACTTGCTTTCGTCAATTTATTTGTGACATTACTGAGCATGTTTTCTTCACGTATACCACTCATCCCTTAATTATTCTCTATACTATATGTATTGTGATTTGTTGTTTCATTCTGAATGGGAGTAATTATGAAAGTTGACTGCTCTGTTGCTTGCCTGTGCATATATTCAAGCATGAGGTTGTTGTTGAATTTTGCATCGTTGGCTTAGTGGTTAATAATGAAGACCAATGATAGCGTATCCCCGCGTACAGGGGGAATAGAGAGGGGGGTAGATAGACAGGAGGGTAGGGGGAAAGGAGCTCGCCCAGAAATCTTTTTTCTTAGGATGTCCGGCTGCATTTCCCCGACGGGACTGGCCTCCCAGAAACAAAAGACGCGAGACAACAGCTTCCTAGGTAAGTTGGGAGAGGAAAAAATAGATGGGAACACAGGGGAACGAAGGGAGAGGGCAGCGAAGCATGAAGTCGAACAAATACGAATAGGATGGGGTTGAGAGGAAGACAGACCCTCGAAATGTGTGTGTTGCAAAGAATTGCGGCGAACAGTTGTTTGCGGAAGAGGTGAACGGTTTGGCATCTCTTGAGACGCAGTGAAAGCATTGTCTTCTTCTCGACAATAGAATGTAAAGCCAGTGGAACGGATCACGCACTAGTAATGTTTTTGCTTTGCATTATATTGCGTTTATTATTCAAGTTAGACTAAATATTTAAACATTAATAGCACCGGAAATTTTACTTCTAAAGTGAACAGCGTTATTACCCCTAAGATTTACAATCTCTCTGGCCTTGATTTTTTGCCGTACTCCTTACTTGGCGTGGAAAAGATGATATTTTAATTAATTAAAGACTATACTTGGGAATTGATATTTAATTCCTTCAGGTAAACGTTTACTTCAAGAGTTGTAATTAATGCCAAGATGTTCGTAAATCTTTGCTTTCCAGTTACTCTCTCAGGGGAAAGTTATTTTGATTCGATTTAATGAATATCGGTAATGATATTAGTGGAAATATAATTGAACTCACATATAAAAAGGCTCTGCTAGTAAGCCTTTTTAATGAATGTACTTATTATTATTTTTACCATTTTTTTAATAGACCTCAAGTCTTTTAAACGGTTTAAGGTTTCGTGTATCGTCAAAAGCACGGTATGTTTGATATGTTGTAGGGACATGGTAGTATATAGGTTGGGGACCTGAAATACTGAAGAAGTATTCAATTCGTAGTAACACCCCTGGGTACGTCAGCTCCATCCTGTGTGGTTTTTTGGGCGCTGGATATTTCTAGAATATCACAGACAAAAAGTCATATGCAATATAAATTTATTATTATGTTTGTTCTAATTACCCTCTGACTCCAATGCACATTTCTCAAAGCTTGATAACTAAGTGTCTTCACTCTTGACCCAATAGAGCAGCGCGTATTTTTAGCCAACAGTGATCTCTTGACAATTAATGGAGTCAATTAATACTAATTAAAACCCACATCAAATCGCGATGCACTTCAAACACTTCTTAATACGAACATATTCGCCAATTTCTCTTTAGAGCAAGTAATAAAATATTCAAAGTTATTGTCTCCGGCGTAACTTTATGGAATTTACACACATATTGTAATAAAATATGTAATAAAATAAGTAACTTTGTAATTTGATTAAGAAAAAATCTCTTGTGAGTGTTGAATTGCAAAGTTACCTATTTCATTTCAATAGCTATATAGTCGACCCGAGATAACAGAGAACTCCACAAATTTTCGACTAATACTCCTGAGATGGTTACGAACGTGGTCACAACTAAGGTAGTGAGCGATCACGAAGATGAATTTGTAACAATGAAAATTAATACGCAAAATTGTTCAAAGAAACACGTCAAGTTTATTTATTAAATAGAGAAACTTCATAGACTTGGGAAGAAATTAAAACTCGAACTGCATTCTTTAATGCAAATATTTCAGAGTGTAAAAATCATTCACTCAGAATCATTTTCAAACTCTGAAATTGTTGCATTGGAATGCATATTAGCAGATGACTTCGCTAAAAGTTACTGTTGCGTCATCTCCCGTAGTTTCTTGGAATTTGCATTCTTTAATGCTATGAACCCGCAGTGTTGACACGTAACACACTTAGAAAATATTTTTAATGTCATATGTGATGAGATCGACATTTTTTTCTCCGTACAGACACAATTTTGATAGTAAGGAACCAAGATGGTGTTGTGTTGAAGTCAGGGAGGCCTTAAGGAGGCAAAGAAAGGTTCATTAAAATACTTGAAATAGTTTCCAAGGTAATGGCAAATTCTATTGAAAAAGTTAGAGCTCGAAAAATTTTGAGCGAAAACGAAAATAATATTTGACGAATAACCTTGCGTATTTTTATAATCAAAACCTTATTCGAACATTTAGAGTATAGCTCAAAATCATTTTGGTTTTACGTCATAAAATACAAAGAAAACATCCACGTGTTTATCATTTAAAGGCAGAAAATGGGGAAATTGTAATGGACAGCGAAATAAATTTTAGGGCACAAAGCGTTCTCCCTAATTAACTTGATAAACATGATCGATATATAATGCCACGCTAGAAACAACCTTAAATTATTCGCAGACGACAATGGCTTGCAGAGGAATGAGAGTGATGGGAGATTGCGGGCTACTCTCTAGCGAATTAAACCATATATTGGTGTAAGGAATGGGGGATTTGAATTAAATGTTGGAATAGCACTAAAGTATTGCAATAAATGTAAATAAAAACAAGACGTCGATTATAAAATAAGTGGAACCGAATTTAGCATCTCAGAGCAGGTCTAATAGTAGGGTGTTACATTAACATCAAACCTTTCAAGGGGAACACACTACAAACGAGGCTCAGACTCAAAGAAGGTAGGTGTCAGGCGGGTTGTAGAAAAATGTGATGAGAGTGGAAGAGAAAGGTGTCACGGAAAGTTTTTGGGGTAAATGGAAGAAAATGTTGATTGAAGAGTTCAGAGATTGTCCGCCTATTTTTTAAAAATTACTGTACAAAGAAAATAAGCGTGACTGGTGCGTTATGGCCTCGTAACCCTGATCCTAAAGATTTCCCCTAATTGACCTTCAAAGTTTTCTCTTGTTTACATTATCATCAACCGACCGTTCCGAATGCCTATTTGGCCAACGTAGATCATGCTTACGTACACCCACCGTTGTATACTTTACTTCTTTTCCTTTGAAGAAAGATATTGAAATAAGGGTATACATTTCTCGAAAATAAAAGGAAAACATAACGAAAAAAATTTGCAATATACTTAAAATTATTGTGGCCCAACCACCGTCTCAACCAAAAAATGTGGGAATTAAATTTTGGCTGGTAGGAGGGAAGGAGTGGGGATGAGAGGGACAACGCTACTGAGCAACGAAGGGTGAATGTTGGTTGGTGGGTTTTGCTGATGAAAATGCGTGAAGGGAAGGATGCTAATGCATTAATATTTTCGCATGAAATTGAAATTATTCGAAAAGCAAATGCTTTCCTGCACTAATGTTTTGAGATGGGATAGCGTGACCGTGGGGGCAGAGTGAGAGAAAATGATAGAAACATTGTAACTGTTATTAAAGGTCAGACTATGGATAAAAGTGTGTTTGTAAACTCTGAGTGTGGTGGATGGAAGGGATTGCAAGACACTTGGTGATTACTAATTATACTGTGGAGTTGGTGAGTTGACAATTTAAGAAGCAGGGCACAGTTCGCATCGTAGGAGGCAGATGTCATTGCTATGCATTACTAGCCTTGAAGGGATGGGCAAAATTTGACGCGGTGGTTCTGGCGGATAGAAAAATTGATGAGAACAGCCCAACCTTTCATTTCATATGCCTACCTTCGATTGGCTATTTTTTTAACCGACTCTGGAAACCACCTTTGCCTAGGCCCTTACCTACCAACGAAATATTATCTAAAAAAATGAAAGGCCCTCCAAAATCTTCCAGGATTGAATTTTGTTGTGCAGCTTAGCTCAAAAATAATTTCAAAGTTCAATGCACTGCGTAATGGTCTATCGAAGTATTTTGTTTAGTTATATAGATCAATTATATAAAATCAATCACGTATTTGAATATTAAAACGGATGTTTTTCATTAAAATAAAAATAAACTTGAAAATAATTAGTGAAACAATATTTATTGGACTAACAACATTTTCCTGGAACGTAAACTCAAATTCGCAATTGATATTTAATTATGTCTTAATATTAGCGTATTAAATAGGGATAAAGCAGTTGTAGTGAATTAAATATTGATCTTATCAAATTAATATCTGGAAATGGGTCTCAGGGGTCACTTTGTGGAGATATTTCATTTCTATTCTAATAAAAGAATAAAACTAACCAATATTCATTCGTAATATATCAAATAGTCCAAAATTCAAACATAGTGACCTTATATTTAGGCCAAACAAGAATAGAGAAAAATCGCGTTGGGTAAGAGAAAGTTGACTTGCTTTATCCTTTTAACATAACGGTAATTCACATCTATCAGCACGGATTTATGCCCATTGAAGTCAAGCTAACAAATGAGAATCGAGGAAGGATTGAGCAATAAAATGATAACATTATGAGCTTTAGAACGCTACATTATAATTATGATAAACGATTGGTTCAGCACTTTACGGAAAGTGGGGTGAAATAAGTGAATTTTTTCTAGCCTTACTGTACGAAGGCGAAATGAAAGCTGCATGGGATGACATATTCGTTTAGCTCCATTCCTTGCCAAAGCTATCTATCGTGATGCGATCGACATGCCGTTTGCCTGTGGAGTCATTTCAAAAAAACTTTCCATGCAAGAAACATTGAAGATTATAAGAGTAAAAAAAAGGATTAAAAATCCCCCCCTCGGGGCATTATGGTTTGGGATGGATGCGGTGCGATGGATGATGCACACTTCAAGTAAGGAGCGCGAGGGGACAAAATGATCTTTCCGAGATTGACATGGTGGGAATGGTGGTGGTCGGAGGGAAGAAAGTGGACGAGAGGTGGGAGTATCGCTGATGGAGGAGAGGAATGGCGAAGGGTGGGGGAGATATGCATACGGGAGTAAGACGACAGGAGGAGGAATTACATAGTACGGGGAGTGCTGGTGGATTTAGGTGAAGGGTTGAAGGCAAGAGAAGCGCTCTGTCGACCATCCCAAGGGGTTGAGAGGCGCTAAAAAGAATTTTTCGTACTCTCTACCGTAAGTAAGGTAGACGATACGCGAGTGAGGCGTGCCCCCTCACCCCCCCCGTAATGGGTGCAACCATTGAATTCGGGGAGAAATCGCAAATGGAAGTACCGTCAACGGATGCTCCCTCCTTTTTGAACTTGGATCCTTGGAGTCTGTTTTTCTGTTTATTATATTCTGGAACTTGTATCGTATTTTATGACGGGGATTGGTGAAATATAATGCATGTCCTATTCATAGATTAAATAAGATTATATGTGAAAGTATTAAGGAAGGTTGTTAATAAAATTCAAAATTTCTGTGACTATTAACAAATGCACATTCGACTATATCGGGATGGGAGAATATAGATTTGATGTTCGTACGAGAACACTAATGAATACAATTAACGAGATAGTTTGAGAATCTCGTTGAATATCACAGTATTAAATTAAAAAAAACACGAATCCAGAGGTGATGTATCGCCTTACAAAACACTAAATGTATATTTTTGGTGCAGCCGAAATGTTGATGTTGTGCATGGCGGATGGTCGAGCCTTAGTTTGTCAGTAAGGGGTACAAGCATTGCCGTGTGCATTGGAGGATCAGTGCGATACGTAGGGGATGAGGATCAATGTAAAAAATCACAGGTTATGCGGTTTTCAAGGATAGGTATCGTATAGCATGGTATCATCCATAACTTGTCTATTAAAACCTACCGATTTAAATGCTTTTTCCTCTAGTATGAACATTTGATGTAGATTACTCAAAATAATTCAATATGTTTTTTTAAATTTTACTTCGACGGTTTAGTTTACATGTATATTGTCACCATAGAGATGTAGTCGAAGGTGTTGTTTCGTAGGTGACGACAGAGCTTATCCGGCCATGAACTAAAAATTGAGGTAATTTTGAATTGTAATGACTCAAATCCCCCCATTTTAAAATTTGCATAATTAAGATCGGCAAATTCACAATTATTTGTGGATTTCGTAAGCATGAAGGCTCATTACATTCACAAATTCAGCGTCGATTGTCTTTAATTTTTTTCTGTTTCATCCAATGAATTCATGTGGTTCATAGACTTAGATTTTTATCATTTATCGTCGCAATAAATCACCCAGAATGTGGAAATACGGCATTCGGGATCTGTAGCGTGCTCTCAACTCATTGTTTTACCACAATCTTCTTTTAGTGGTATTCAAGATAATATACGAGGGTCATCCGGAAAGTAGTACCCGTTCGTGCCGCATGAAGTGCTGACGACGCGAGTAGCCGCTGGACGAGGTCAGATAGCTTCAGTGGCTTGTCTGCCTTCTCTGAGCCAAGTTGCGTGACGCTAGCATTGCCTGTGTTGTTTCTGTGATTGTTTACAATGTTTAAAAAAATTGAGAACGCCGCCAGTTGTGAAGTGAGGGCAGTGATTAAATTCCTCAATTCAAGAAACGTTCGCCCATGTGATATTCATCGCCAATTAAAGGAGGTGTATGGAGACAATGTAATGGACGAGTCACACGACGATGAGCGTTCGGGGAGACCGTCTGTCATTACAGACCAACTGGTGAGCTCAGTTGACGAATTCGTGAGGAACGATCGGCGCGTCACAATTGATGACATCTGTGAGCATTTTCCCAATGTTTCTCGAACAATTGTTCATGAAATTGTTAAACACCATCTGCATTATGCAAAAATTTGTGCAAGATGGGTCCCTCGCATGAAGAACTTAAAGAAGGAGTGACCCTGTATCTCAATGAGCTGGCGGCGAAGGACTATGCAGCAGGAATACAGAAACTTGTCACACGTTATGACAAATGCCTTAATTTGCTTGGAGATTATGTTGAGAAGTAGTTTAAAGTATCCTCTTTCAAATAAAATTTTTTATGTTTGTTAATATTTACTTTTGTGTCTTTATTTCACGAACGGGTACTACTTTCCGGATGACCCTCGTACTTGCTTGAAAATTATTGTAACAGCTGTACACCCTTATGGCATGATTAATGAGGATATTTTTAAACATGCGATCGGATTATATAATGGTGCTGTGTCTCTGGAAAGTTTGAAACATGCTGGCTTTTACGTTGTATAGGGTTTCACAGTCATACTGGCTGAGGAATTACTCATGTCAGAGTCAACATGTAAAGTGGGTAGAAAATACACAAAATTGTCACATGCTCAAACAAATGCTCATTAAAACGGAAGCTGCTAATCTCTCGTGTATCTTACCTGAAGTGTACTCTAATGGCCCCTTATTAAAAATGTATTGAGGGTGGAACTGATGAACACGTTAAATTCAGGTATTAATTCACTGTTAATTCAGAAATTTTATGTAGTTTTTTGTCTAGCTAATTGAGCATATTTATTATAAATACGTGAATATGTGTAGCCTGATTTTTAATTCGTGGTTAGCGAAATAATATTTAAATTAACATGGAATGCAATTAATGTAGTGGTAAATAAACCTCACAACAGTAGAACAAACTTTTATCGAATGCATTATTTATTACTGAAGAAGTGAGACAGTCCTTTCAAAAACAGTTCTCTTCTTTTAGTGTTCGTATCGGAATTCTCGATATGTGACTCAATCAGCTCCCTATATACTTTATTCTTACAATATCAGGGAAGTTATCGTCTCCGCTGGGGCTAATAAAAGGTACGAGGGAGCAAGGAAAATTCTCTCATGTGCTCTTTTTGAGAACCCAGTTAAGGGAGTCACTTGTGTCAATAGTTTGCGTTTGTATGTTTTCTTATGATAATTGTGCATTACCAGACGTGGTATTTACTAATTATGGCTGATAGATTTACCGTAGATATTCTGTTTAATCTCGGATTTTCCGGTTGTTTCTCGGTTTTCATAGTCCACGTTTCACCTTCCATCCCAAAGTTTGGTCTTTTATAGGTAATGCAGGAAGTCGTAGTTTGAGATATTCTTATGCAAAGTTATTCTGAAAACGTGTAGGAAAGTCGCATTGCGATAATGCGATAAGTAGTAGAATAAATAGAATTATACATGGAGGGTTGTTCAATTCACAGAGAGCTTAATAAATTTTACAAAATCTCTTAGAAGCGTAAAAGAACCTTAGTTTTAGTACTGAATTATACCGTATATCTATCAAAAAAATGAAATCACAGTTTAAATAAATCATTCAATCAGCTTTGATTTAAATTCGTTAGTGATTTTTTCCCCATCGATGTAGACAAATTTGACCGCCCTTCACATATTTTGCCAGATAAAGTTTCATGCCTTGATAATAAACATTCATTCATTATAGAATACAATTTAAATGTAGAATACCACTACATGTGGACACCTGTCATTTCTGATGCATTTGTTTCTAACCGAACTACAATGGTAGCATTTCTGTGCATGAGCAGAATGTCGAACTGACAAAAATTTAAGCAACGATGCATTCGTGTAGTGGTTTTCAAAACAAGAAGTATGAATATTTGCATCGGGTACCTAATCAGCTCTTTGGTTTGAAATTTTTATGATTTGATCTTCTCCCTTAAGTCGCAAGTTTCTACGTGATGTCCGAAACATATGGAAATGGTTTCAAATATCCAACCGCTGGGTCTCTCCAAAGGAAGAATGCAAAAACGCGAACATGATGAAATGTCACACTATTTAATTGGCGTCACCAACCTTCTTGAACATCACCGGGTGGACGCCAATTGGTGTCAGTCACGGCGAGTGTGTCAAAATTAAACAATTAAGAATACGGGAAAAATTAAATTACAATCGTATAAATTATTACATTATTACAGCTTCAAATGTTATCTTAATTATCTCTTGTGCTAAGGAAAATGATTCGGTGCAAAGGTGACAAAAAGTCACAATCCCCTCGTTTACAAAATATTACCCTACAAACGGATATGATCGACTGTTCGGTAGTTTTTTTCTCACCTGGGTGAATTCCCTCTGTCCGACCTGCAACCGCTCTCCACATCTTCAGTTTCCGCCAGCCACCCGTTGCCAACATTTTGACATGGTCGTGTCTTGTAGTACCGGATAATACGCAATTTCTATTGAATTCGTACATCTGTTTTTTTCAGCCGTGTTTTTCCATGAGCATTGAAAAGAGAAAGATACTTTATACTCGAGCTTATTAAGCTGTATAAGGGAAAAAATTCTCAAATCGTTTTCGAAAACCCCGTCTTTTTCACCTCTCCTTCCCGGTTGAACCATACTCCTGCCGTATTATGGATTCACATGATATCAAAATGTTGTGGAATTCAGCTTCAAATAATTACCGGTAGTGAAAGAGCAAAATAATAATGCAGTATTTTTAAAACTGACCCAGATATAACCGTATGGTTTTAATTTCAGAATACCTAGAGAGATACAGGTACCTGTATATCTGATATGTCATGATTGTTAGTAGAACATCGGGTTGAAAAATATGTATCAGGACAGTTACCTATGGGCGTGTTACATTTCTGTGTCGTTGTTGTCACTCAAGCCCTTGTCGATGAATTTGTCGGGGAAATAATGTGAAGGAACTCTGGATCACTAGGCGTTATCTAATTTAAGGGTGGGAACTTCTTTTTTTCCTCCTCTCTCTCGTGCTCTCAATGGAGAGACACTGCGCATGTAGGTTACGGCGAAGAAAGGCGATTGGGCGCGTCGGGAATCGCGTCCACGCACCGTGTGAAGGCGGACTGCGGGAGATAAAAATGGCGGTGATGCTGAGTGAATCGGAAGTTGGAGTGGGAGAGAGACACCCCCTCCCTCTCTTCTCTCTCTCTCTCGCGGGGGAAAGAGTTTCAGCGGAAATGATGTGGCGGGGGAGATTGAGGGACATGCGGGAGAGGGGCGGAACGTGTGTGTGTGCGGGACGGAAGGGAAATGGGGGGAGGAAGGTTGTCGTGGATTCTTTCCTGGATGGAGAGGTAATCTAGTTGTTTGGGGGAGAGGGAGGGGAAGATGCTGCCGGAGTGAAGTGTGTGCGTGTGTGTGTGGAGGGTGGGAAAGATTGTGGCGGCGAGAATGATACCGGGGAGGATGGAAGTCAGGTGATGATTGTGTGAGAGAGCGGACCATTCGCGTGCTTGGATCTGGCTTTCGAGAGCGCTGGAGTAAAACGGAGGTCTCTCCACTCTGACGCGATTTATTTGTCCTTGTCGTCACGCCAACCCAAGCGTAGAAATGAGGAAGGAGATCCAGCTTGGGGATGCGTCAATTGCTGCCATTAGTAATGTGTGAATGGCAATGTTTAGCTCTGGAGTCGAATATCTAGTCGAAAAAAGCCAATGATTCCACATCGATTGAATAAAGAATCGACTTGCCTTCTCATTTAAGTGGATGGCAAGTTTATTTTACATTTTTCTCCAAAAGAAGCATTTAACACAGTTATAACATGTATAGGGTGAGCTGATGTCAGGAGTAAAACCAGGGGAAGAAATGATTAGGCCATAATTGTTAATGCTAGAATTTAAGTCAACCAACTATATCCAATCTATTGCGGTCATTGTTGAGAGCGTTGTAGTATCAACGTGACATATATGGAATAAAGATAAATTACGGTAAGGCAAAGACCATGTGTACTTAAAACTGTATAAATGTTAAGTTAAACATATAAAAGGCTTGTATAAAAAGTATCGGTAACAATTCTTTCCTGACATTTACGTGATGTACTGAATTCAGACAGTCGGTTAGGCATGCGCATTGTTCCAGATCCTATTGGTATTGATGGCAGTGTACAATTATAACTGAAAACTTGGTGATGCGAAAGATCTGCCCTAAACTCGTCCCAAAGGTCTTGACGGACAGCCTAAAGCAGACTCGAGTGTCTGCTTGCCAAGACCTTCTACAACGACGATTACCTAACCCCTTTACAGTCCCGACTTGACACCAGCAGACCATTGCTGTTACCAAAAGCGAAATCATCCCTCAAGAAACACCACCATGGGACCCTAAGAGCCGTCAAAGAAGCTTGCACGCGTACCCTTAAGGACCTTCTGGAATCCGTCTACTAGGGAGCCTTCGAGTAATAAAAAAGCCCCTGGAAAAGATGTGTTCACACTCAAGGGATGTAAATTGAAGAATTTCGAAGTACTTTAGCAATGTATGAAATAAATCTATTTGTCCGAAACTTACCTGATACATTTTATACAAACCATGTAGAAGTAGAATAATAGATATCATTCTACGAAGAACAGTTCAGGTAATTTGCTGGAATTTTGGAGGAAAACAGACGCAGGATTATTTGAAGCATTCAAGGAAAAAAGGACGTATACTTGTAAAATCCAGAATAGGCAGATGACATTGTGCCTTTGGATGCTGGGGCAACCCCGATGACTGAAGGTAGAATGCTTGCTAATTGGGGAGAGGAAGGAGAAGAAGTTTGCAATGAAAATAATGAGGATCCAAAGAACGAAGTAATTCATAAAGGATGAAATAATAGAACTTGACGTCGCATACAACCAATAGGATTAATACACGTATTCTTAAGGGACTATTGACACTAGTCAATAGTCATGATAAAATTCTTATTGAGGTCATTTTATCTATGTAGAAAATCATGAACAGAAACAGATAGTGGTGAAACTTAGTATACATTTGATCTGAAATGCTAAGTATTTTAGCTATGAGGAAAATGCTGATTTCTGTGATATTTAGCGAAGCAGGTCTTGACATTGGTTTTATCTCAGCGGATCTAAGTATTGTCAATCTTTTCAGATCTCAGGGGATCAATAATTTAAGTGATTTGTCAATGTGTTGGATCAATTATCAGCTATTGATAATGTGTGCTGAGGAAATACATAGTCGTGATAGAGAATGTTTATAGATGAATTTGAATTTTAAGAAGATAACGCAAAATAAAAATCAGAATCCAGAAATAGACAATAAAAACACAAATTTTGTTTTTGAGAAACAATAAAATATTGGGTCATATTCTGTGGCCATTCTTTATCCTACTTTATTAAAATACAATTTTTTAGTAAATTTAGTTCGTTTAGAACGACATAAAGCATCACATTTACCCTTTGAGTTGTGAGCTAATAAGATTATTTGCCCTTTATTGTTGTTACAAACAGCAAAGAGTGACTTCTAAATAAGATTTCGTAGCAATAATTTTGCATGTGAACATAAAATAAAAAAAGCATAAGATGACCGCTTAGTAGAGAATGATCATATTTTTCTTTAGCATTATGCCTGGACTCATCTTCAAATTTGTTGATGATTTCTTCAAAGATGTTCCTTCCAAAGTAATCCCCATTGGGTGAAATACACCTGTCACACCTTCTTTCCTTTCTCCAAATACGTACTGGAAGCCATTTCTTGATAGGCCCTTCGAAGTTACCACAGGTCCTCTTGATTAAAAACGATTTCCATTTAGATTTTTCTTTACATTTGTGTAAAATACGTCACATGGGACTGGGCGTGGAACAAGGGAAAGATGAGGAAAACATTTCACATTGATTCTCGCACGATACTCAGCACCAACATTTACCATGTGCAATATCATGGCAAAGCATCCAGCCTGTTGCTTTGAATTGTGGTATTTTGCAGTTGATATGGCCAAAGAGGATTTTTGGCTCATCCCTGCAGTATGCTCATATGACATACTTGGATACCATATCAGAATATCGAAAAATGATTTCACTATAAATTTCCTCTTAGGAGGTAAAACTTTGGCTTTTAATCATTGGTGATACCAGAGATTTCCACACAGACTTTTGCTGTTTACTCTCAGGTACAAATGAAATAGCCAAATACCAATTGCAGTGTTAACCTTCGAAAGAAACTGATCATCTTTCATCATCAACTTTAACTACCGAACAAACCTGTACGCTAGCGTCTTGTTTTTGGGTATAATCAGTCAGCAGTATAACCAACCGCACAAAAGCACCTGTATCATGTGAAATATTCCGGTGACCAAAGTGTGGGTGACATCCAATCAATTTTTTAATATTTGTGATGGTACTCTTAACTTTAATCGACGACGTTCTCTCAAAATGGAAGAAGCTGTCTTATTATTTCCTTCGGTATAAGCGGTAATTGGAGCTCCAGGTGCAACTTCCTTTAAAATTAGTTGCTTCTCTTTTATAAATATTTGAAACCAGCTTCTATATGCAATAGGAAAGGCAAGACTTTTAATAAGCTTTCTTTAGCATTAATTAAGCCTGAGCTGGTCCAGGTGAAAGTAAAACAAAAGCATTGCGTGCTATCTCCATAGCTGCCCTAGGCGAACTGAATATGTTTCACCTTGCAGGCATTTTTGCACAATACTCGTATCATGCGGGTTTTGCTTAGTATATGCTCTCTACGTTTTGAGAAGCCGTCGTACGTTTCAAAATTTAATTTCTATTTTGACCTAATCCAAACTTATGGTAACTGTTAGTTGGCCTAGACAGAAATCACTGGAGTAACATTCTTCGAAAAGGAGTTTTGGTAAGAAGGAATAAATTATTCTACTTGCGTAGATATATTTCCAATCATTTATTCATTGTGAAATGCTCATTCTTTGGAATTTACGCCTCTTTGCTCACTGTATTCTGCTAAGCAGTCATTATCTCGTTTGTGTTCAAGCATGTTATTTTTCTATTTGAGTGGTGCATTCCTCATTTATGATAGTTAATTTTACTCGATTCGTTCCTTCTTCATGGTTAAAGTATGACAACTTATACGCGATAAACCATCATCATATAGGGTCATAGATCAGGTTGGTTTCACGCAATTTTTTAATATTTTTTTCACTTCTAGTGCCAACTTATTTATTTGCTTTCACGCCTCATCTTATGTTTAATGCATTTTACCAGAGACATGATCTTCAGTACCTCTTGCCCTATTCATAAAAATGACAAGCTATCAAGGATTATGTTGAATACGAGTTAACATAAAATATGTTATAGAAATCACTCATGAAATATTCTAAATACTGGATGATTAATGTTTAATACTTCGTCGTGGTAAATGGTAAATCCTTTTTAGAAATATATTAGATGGCAGAGTTACTGTCATTTACAATGTGCTAGTTGATAGTGGAATATGGCAAATATGCACTCTAGAAATTTATTTTATTGAATTTTGAGGTAAAAATATATTTTATTTTTGGGCCATTGTCTAACAATGTGAAAGACTATCTGGTTTACCGCTGGATTTACCTCTGAATTAAACAAATCCAAATTGAAAGGGAGTGTTTCTCCGTACCTTTCCTTCTTTTATTTGATAGCTCCCCGGAACAAAATAAGGCGATAATCTAGCGTCGAAAGGGACAAAATGGCAACACTGTGGGGAGAGAAGAGATCTTTGTAGAATTGGGATGTTGGGAGAGGAGGAGGTGGAGCGACCGTGGGAGGACGTTCGGTTTGGCGCGCGGGGTGGGGTGGGGCAGGCGTTGGGTTTGGCTGAAGAGGGGGTTACGGCGGAGAAGGGAAAGGATAGGGGCGTGGGAAGGCGTAGGGAGAGATATGCACGAAGGGGGAAAGAGGGAGAGAGGAAGAAAGAGGAGGAGGCGGGGGGAGAGGGGGTAGAGAGAGAGAGAGAGAGAGAGAGAGAGTTGTGCATGGCGGAGGAGAGGATGTGACAGGATACGGATTTCATCCTTTTCTCCGCCCGCCGCCCAACACACGAACACACTCACACGTCCCTCCCCCGCGCCATGATACCCCCCTCCCCATACCTAACTCCATCGCCTGATTTTATTTATTTCTCTTTTTTTTATATTTGGATACGGCGTGTAAAGAGGTTGTGTGGGCACGGGAGGATGAGAATGCTGGAAGGGGGACCACTTCTTTCTTCTTTTATTTTTTTCGCCGGCAACGGGCAAGGGAGGTGCGCGCGAGGGGGTTGGGGGAAGAGCACCGCGTCTCTCGTGTGGGAGGATTGGGTTGGGAGGGGTTGGGCATGAATGGGATGAGGGTTGGAGAGATGCGGGGGGGATGGGTACGTGTGTGAGAGAGAGGGGTAGTAGGGAAGGGGTGGGTGGGGCGGAGTAGGAGGAGGAGATGCGGCGGATTGCCGTCTCTGCGATTCCCAGCGGAGGATCCCGTGCCGCTTGAGAGGATCACAATGCCGCTTTGCGAAAAAGAGTAGGGTGTTTGTCGCTTTGGGAGGGCTCGGCGAAGGCGGCTGGGCGAGAGGGAGTGGGCGAGGGTGAAGAGGGGTTGTTTCGGAGGGAGAGGAGGGCTTTGGACGAGGGTGGGTTGATATGGCTTGTAATGTGGGATGATGATGGATTCAGGGAGAGGTGAAGAAGGTGTGGGGAGAAGGGAAGTTCTAGGCTACGGAGGGGAGACAGATGGAGGTATTGCCACAATTGAGACTAGAGGACTTGGGTGGGTGTGAGAGGGGAGGTAACCTTTATCGACTGAAGTGACGCTACCGATGGTACGGAAGATCTTTCCCTTAGAGATTAACGGCCAGTAGGAATCATGAGCTTCTATCAGCTGAGGTGCTCTTTTCTGGCAGTACGAGTTGAAAAACTACTATCAAATAGGGATGCGTGAAAAGGTTTGCAAAATCCTCTGTGTACGAAACCTAAAACCTTTAGAATTTCCGCATTCCAATAGAGTATCATTTTCGAGCGAGGTGATTTCTTTGATAGTTTTATTGTGGATGCATGCTTGTTCATCTCCGTACCCATCTCGTGTACTTCTCCAAAAATTCTCAATTATATATATTTGAAAAATGAACCAATTAAAATCTCCAATCGAGAAAGACGATGTCTCCGGAGAGCTTTATCTCTTTGAAACAGTAAGAAGAAAAGAAAACGAGAAATGAAATGGGTTAACAATTTGGGAAGCATTCTTGCTGTGGAAATCGGATAATCAGACCAGTGATCATATCAACGGAGACCAGTGAATCACTGAAAATATTTTGCGTTCATGAATATTAATATATAGGCAAGTTAAAATTGTTATTTGGTCTTTCAAGTATCAATTTATTATTCTTAAATTCGAATATGTGCACAGGAAAAGTTGACTCATAATAGGTGTTAATAAAAATTCAACTATTCACTATACACTTTTTGAGGTTTTAAAGTGAGTTAAACCAGATGTTTATTTTAGGCTAAAATAATGAGGGATAATTGCCAATCACAATGCGATTTCTCTAGTACAAATGTCCTTTAACACTAATTATTATGATAAAAATTGAAGCCTACTCTTTCTCCGTTGTGATTGTAGGATGTGGAAAATGATCAGACTCCAATCAATAAATATTTTCTTCTGTGACTATTCATATCATGCAGTGGTAACAGTTAAACCATGCGATAAAATGGGTGGTGTACATAAACATACAATGAAGAATACAATAATACTATATGCATCATGACCTCTTAATGATCAAAAGTAATACTATGTCTCATTTAGGAATACCTCTTGTGACAGTATGCTCAGCAATTTTAATTCGACAATAAAATTTGAAACAGAATATAGAAGAAAACAGAACGTAAACAGAAAACAAAATGTTCATGTCTAATGAACCCACCCGTCCAACGATGAAGAAACATTATATTATGCATGCATCAAAATATACATTTTATAATATTACATAATGTATATATATATATATATATATATATATATATATATATATATATATATATATATTACATAATACATACGTCAATCAATTTTCTTGAAATGTCACTTTTACCCTTTTGTTTAATATTTCAATCAGGATGCTATGTTTGAAAAATAAAAATCAAAATTTGGCAATGGTACTAAACTGAACACAGGTCTATCATCGTCAGTACCCCAATGCGTCAAACTTCCCTTTTATTAGAGGTTGCCAAATATTGAACAATGAGACACCAATCCGCATAATGTATCGAATTGGAGTGGGGTGAGCAGAAGTATATATGTATATATTTGAGAAGGGGCATTGACAGGAGGGGAGAGGATTCCGTTGGGGGAGGCTAGTGAAAGGAACGGCGTCGGGTGAAGTGAGTAGGAGGGTGAGAAAGAGATGGTGAAGTGGAACATGAAAAAGACGGTTCTGGTGAGGGTGCGGAATTAGTTCAGGCATTTGTGGTGTAGAGGAAGTGGAGAGAATAGAGACGTGTAGAATATACGGAAGGCCGGGGCAATGATAAAGAGTGAAAAAAATTGCTTATCATAAAAGCAGGGTTTATTTGTTGAAGATTAAACATTCTTTCCATGATTTTCATAATGCAATTCGTAAAAATGTTTTATTTTTCAATCGTAGTGTACCTCTCTGATTGGATTTATTCCAAATTAACAAACCAATATTTATTAGATTTGCCTGAAAATACACAACCTGAAGCCCCTTCATTACGTTAGACCCTTCCTCAATTCGGCATCCTTCTATCATCTTCAATTTTTTCCAACATACCTATTTTTTCCTCCCCTATTTCATGTAACAACCCTCCATTCCACCTACTATGACTAGTGCATATCACTCAGATTCTTTTCCTTTACGTCCATTTTATCTTTTTCATCCTCCTCCAAAATCGACATTCTAAAAAGGTGATGGTTGATCAACTTGTTAGATTGTATTGGCAAACCTTTAAAAAATAGGAATTCGGCAAAATTGTACTGTTTATACAATGAAATTTTTAAAACCTGGCCGTAATATTCGAATTTACAATAACATGAAAAACAGTGTTAAATTAATTTTTTTCCGTAACGTAAATACCAATTGTAACTACCATTGCACTTTCACAATGTGAACGGCTTTTGAGATTTTTTGCTACTGTAGATAAGCTACATTTGATTTGATAGAAATTATGAATTGGCGAATGTTGAGTAAATGTTAATTGAAGAGATATTTGTAAAATAGACTTATATCAAAGAGGAATATTGTGTTGTTGGTATTTGTGTTGTGGGTAACGTTTTAAGGGTGTACAAGCACGAGGCAAACTTACACAACGTCATAGCAGTAGTGTGCTTTCCGAAAACCTGCATTAGGAGATATTAGTAATTGGCAGTGCGCATGCGAAAAGAAGCTTAGCTGGCTTTACTAGTATTTTTTCTTTTATCATTAAATTCGGCAAAAAAATTTAGCATGCTGAGTTTAATTTAATGGTGTTACTCAGATTTATGCTTTCTGTCTTGCTCAATTAAATTAACATTTACTACAAAGAAAGGGTGAATATCAGAAGTTTAATTTTGTATAGCAGTACTGGGGGAGTTTCATTCCTGGGGATTCGTACATTGACTACAGATGACTTTTGAAAAGATTATAAATTACTGTGCATCTACATAAACTGCAAAAAATCTTTAAAAGAAACCGTTTGTAATTGCCTATACTTAAGCCTACCATGTCTATCTTCCTTCATTTTGTCTAAAATGCCTTTTATCTTCGTCTCACTTATTCATATACCAAATATTCTTCCTCCCATTTTTCAGCCAACATTTCCCTTTTTCTTATTATCTACACTATGAACTTTTCCTACTTTCTTCGATTTTTACCCAAGATTCTTCATTTTCCGCACCATTTTTAACATTTCGAGCGGCTTCATCTCTATTCAATTTACTAATTTTATTCACTGCCAATCTAGCACATTGAAAGCCTATAATCTATGCATTCATATCTATCCTCAAAGAGTCTTGTTATGAATCAAACATCTTGCCCTCACGACTCCATGTCAAGCACTTATTTCATTCTTTCTCAAATTCTCAGGTCAGAGTTCTAATAGTGAGCGCTTGCCTCTTCATGAATGGTTTTTGTCTAGGTTTTTATCACTTATGCAACAGAAAAACCTTTGAGAATTTTTTTTGCCCCAATATATTAATTAATAAGGAGAAAATTAAAATCCTGGTTAAATTAGTGTGAACGTGAGACACGAGGAAATAAGGTGGAATCATGAAGAATGTGCTTAATTCATTCACGGAATTAAATGCGGGTAGGCAGATCTGTTAGGTAAGATGTACGTAATGCTAGTTTTGTGGTCTAAAATAGTGTTACTAAGAAGAGGGATGAGAGTGCTTATCAATGGCAAATAAAAGAAAAAAAGACATAATTACATATCCTCGAATTCATATAAATATATATATATATATATATATATATTTATATATACCAAAAAATATACTAAACCAATCTTCGGGTTGATTACTGTGTTTATGGTTTATTTTTATATTTATAATAAATATTATATATATATATATATACACACACACACATGCATACATACATACACAAACGAGGACTGTCCAATAAATACGCGAACTGAAGCCATAAAAAAAACTTTATTTTGCAAAACTTAGTGTACATCGATTTTATCCCCATTCAACGTACTCTCCATTCGTTGCTATGCACTTATTCCACCTTCTTTTCCACTGTCTAAAGCACCCTTGGAAGTCTTCGGCTGATAGGCTTTTTAGGTTTCCCGTAGTTTTTTGCTTTATTGTGTCCATATCTTCCCAGTGATATCCCCTCATCACATTTTGGGAATAGGAAAAAGTCGCAGTGGGCGAGATGTGGCGAATACAGGGTTCGTCCGGAAGAAAAGTGTACTGAGCTCAGGAAAAAAAAATTATTACACTTTTACATATCTTAAGCTAATATTCCTCAAAATAGGACCCTTGTGAGTCGATACACTTGTTCCAGCGGCGTTCCCATTCCTGGAACGCTCCCGCGAAGGCATCATCAGGAACCTCTCGAAGACACGTCGTCACGGCCTCTTTGACGGCGTCCAAAGTACCGTATCGCGTTCCTTTCAAACTCCTCTTTATCTTCGGGAACAGAAACGTTTTCTAAAAAATGTGGATCATTTTTGCAGTGATCCGCAAGTTGTGTCTCGATTTCCAAACGATTGAGTCTTTGATCATCACTGAGCACTTTCGGCACCAACTTTACACAAAATTTTCGCATCTGTAATTGGTCCCTAATAATCTCGTGCACTATTGTTTTTGGCATATTATACTGCTTTGCTATCATCCGAACACTAAGACGACGATCGGAGTTCAGTACATCGCGCACTTTTCGCACATTTTCGTCGGTGAGTGACGTTGATGGGCGTCCAGGCCGTGGTTCGTCGTCGACCTATTCTCTGCCCTCCACGAACATCTTGTGCCACCGAAAGATCATGTTTCTGGACATGGCTGACTCCCCGTAAGCCTGGTTAATCATACCGAGAGTTTCGGTAGACGATTTCCCAAGCTTTACCGCAAATTTGATGGAATAACGCTGCTCCAAATACTTCGGCATCGCGTTCCGTGACGTGGGTCGAGCATGGAGGTTCGCGTTAACAGAGCTCCTCACTACACCACAGCTCAGAGCCGACTGCCTTTTTCAGCGTCGCTTGCCAACATACCCCCCTCCAATCGCAGCACGTCAGAGCAGTGCTGGGCGAGCCTGGAGCGGCGGGAAAAAATCAGTACACTTATTTTCCGGACGAACCCTGTAAGGAGGATGATCAAGAATGGCGATTGAATGTTTTGCCAGAAACTGGCGAGCAATCAATGCTGAATGCGCAGGTGCATTGTCATGGTGAAGGATCCATCGTTCATGTTCGGTTGAAATAGGGTGCACTGTTGACATTTCAGTAATTGATAACTTGATACTTTTTGCTTTTGTCCTCACCCCTGTCCTTGAACTTGATAACTTTTACCACACTTCACCAAAAAACTTGATGTTGATTCGTTGCTCCGTGATTTCGTCAATTTCCATTTTCGTCAAATAGTAAAAACAAGGACAGCAGAAACTAACATAACTGGCACCATGCGCACAGCTCGACGATCCGCCAAGCACAGACGGCTCATTGGGTCTCAGGCAACTAGCAACCTAGCAACTAGCAGGCAACCGCCAGTGGGCGGGCCTATAGTAGTAATCGAAGTTACTTAGGGACTGAAAACTGTATCCATAAAAAGCTCTTCTCCTTGAATGCTATTGTATGCTAAGATTAATAAAGAGAGAAGAGAGTGTCTATAAATATTGTCAATGTTGGTTACTCCCTATTATCTTTTGCAACATTTGCTCCTTTATTTCTTCCCACAAGAATAATTGCCGTCGACAAAAGTTTAAAGACCCATCCATAAGTGTTATAACTGGACTATTATCACGCTACGTGCCCTCGTGCATGTGGAACTGATTGCAAACTATCTTCATTAATTTATGAGGATAATGTTGACTAATTTTAGACACCCAGATTTTCCAGAGTTATGCGGGATCCTTTGTGGTGATTTTTTTAATACTCACTTTGTGTTTCTCGAAATCGTCACTAATGATTTTAATAGAGTGCGGACTATAAGACCATGAAGTTTCTCGATGAATGCGTTCTTTTTCACATCATGGGGCTTCTTCCTTTATGCGAGAGTCAGAGAGGGAACGTGAGAGAGAGAGAGAGGTTGGGGGGAGAGAGAGTGAGTAAAAGAGGGAGAAAGAGTGAGATTCTTGGAGTCCATGGCATAAAAAACAAATCCTCGCGGAAGTAGGGGGAAAAATACAAAATGGCGAGGTAAGTGAAGGATTGAATAATAAACCCCGTCGAATGGAAAACGTTCGGATGATGGGAGGGGATGAAAGGAAGGCGAGACGGACCGAAAAGAGGGTACTCTGGACTGAAAGGGGGGAGGAGTCGAGCGAGAGGGGTGGGGAGGCGGAAGGTTTGGTTTGAGAAAGGGAGGGATGGAATGGACGAACTCTGTTTTTTCTTCGTATGAAATGCGTTTAATAGAAAGAGTTGTGAGAGAGGGATGATAGTGGGATTGGAACCGAGGGGCGTTGTGTCAGGGTTGTAGCAATACGAGAGATTTCGGGGAAATACGGACGAAGGATATGGAGGTAGTGGATAAATGTAGAGCCACTGCAGAGATACAAAGGTTAGTGAGGAATATTCGTTGGTGGCTCATAAAACAAATCTTGAGCAGACAAAACCTTTGCAGCTACAGCTGTTTCCAAGAAAACGTGGCATGGTTGATGGTGTTAATTTAGTGCGAATTTGACATAATTATTATAACTACAATTGATTTGCTGGCATTCATGCTACAGTAACAACTTGCACATCAATTAGTATTGCCAATATTCCTATTCAAATGTACGTAATGTGCAAATTTAATCTTTCTATCTGATGATATAAGCTTTAATAGATAAGAATAAGATTCATAGAAAAATTTCAGATGACTGTGACTTAAATAAAGGCGTAGACCGATAATGGATATTTCTACAGCCAAATAGATTGAAAAAAAAGCGTTCGATACAAAAACATTTTCTTAGCTCTAACAATATGCAATCAGTCACCTTTAAGTACACTCTTTCCCCATTGATTTGAGGCAGATTGGTTTCGGTAACTGACAAGTCTCTTCTACAAATTTCTAATCTCGCCTATTATGTATACCCGCATGCTTCTTTCACTTGTGGTACATACATGAATTTATTCCTACACACCCTAGGATCCGTGAGACTGCAAGTATCTGCTTGTCGAAAATTCTAAAAAAAAAAGGTTTCAATACTCGAACCCGAATAAGGTATTTTGTAGTGTCTAAAGGATTATATGTTGAAACAATAGAGCGCTTTGCTCCCTAATAAAGCGTTTGCTAAATTTTATTGACACACCTAATTACTTTAGAGAATACATGGAATCTGTTTGCAAATACACGAGTTTACCCGCCTCTAATTGTACTACCCACCTTCGCAATCCCATTTATTCGAAAATACTCCCCAAATATGTTAAAATATAAATGAACTGCCCAAATATTAATTATATTAAATCTTCTCTACCTTATCTCATCCAGTTTAGCAGTCTTCCTATCTCTGATAGATCTCATCTACTTCGTTTTTATCTGGTTAAACTTGATCCCATACTTCGCGTATTTATACTGTGATGTATTCATAAATGTTTGCAATTACTTGGCTGCCTTGTTAACTAATGCATAATTATACAAAAATATAAATAGGTTGTTATAGATTGTCACATAGGCTTGTTATAGATTGCCACCATACTTCCACCATCCTTAAATATTTTCATAAACATGCATGGTTTATATGGAGATTTCGAAAAAAGTGCTCGTTCCCCCTCCGTTCTCTCCCCAAATTCTACACTAATTGATTAATTTTCATAACTTCACTATCAAATGCTTCTTAGAATCCGCGATACAAACGAAGAATTTCCAGTTATATTATCATTTTTCTAGTAATATAATGTTCTCTTTGACTTGAAGTATTTATTGATTTTGCATAAGTCTAAGAACAGCACTTCGGCCTTTACATTAGACTTTGAACAATGATATAACAATTTGGCGATTACAAACAGCCAAGCCCTGGTGGATGAAAAACCACCTAGGCGGGAACCCGCGACCTCTGGGTTGGCAGGCGAGCACGTTACCCCACCACCACCGGGGCCGGCAAAGTATATCCCATCCATTCCTAAACTCAAACTGATTTTCGACTTATTTGTTTTTTGCTCTATTATTTCAATTCTCATTGGTTATTCTTAATATTGCCGTGCACCTGCAAACTTAAACTTATAGTTCTACATCAAAATTTCTTGAATCCTTTTACTCGTATACTTCCTATTTTATTTTTTCCTCTATGGGGACCATAATGGGCCTAATTTAGTCGTTTATTTAAACTCGCAGCGTCTGTCGGTAGTAAATGTATTTCACTATTTCTCAAATGAAAAGCGTATATATTATATTAACTGCTATCTGATCCTATTTTTTATTTATCTGATGATATTCGTTGCAATTAGGCATTTGTCCTGGTGGCAACGGTCACATAACATACAAACAACATTTTAACAGTTACAATAGTATGCAAATCACGGATCAATGGTTTATCACACAGTGACTGCTTTACCCTTCTTCTTAAAGCTACTAAAATTGGAAGGAAAGGGCTCAAACAAACCTCCAGGCAGCCGATTCCATTCAACAATAGTTCTGTTTAAAAAAGAGTACTTTTTCTTATTTGTTTTTTACGTTCTTATTTTTATTTTAAAACTGTGGTCGTTCTTCCCCTTAAAACTTGGTTTTTCTATCTCTTTCCATAAATCTTCCCACGCTTCATCGTCTTACTATTACTTTGTTAGTCCTCATTTTCTTTATTGCGTTTTCAATCAAACTGTTTACTTGGGGGCAAATATTCTTTCAATGGAGTCTCATTCCCGTTTCTAAGGCCATTTACCTATCTCTTTGCTTAAATTTCTAGGCATCATGTTCAAATTAAAATTCTCTCTTTAGGTTCAATAATAACTTTCTTGCCTTATGTCTTCTGACTGACAATGTTTTCTTTTTTATATTCTGATAAATCCTTTTCTCCTTTGTAGCTCGTCAACATTCTTTTGAATCTTTCCATGTATTTGTGCTGCTCTTTTCAGCATATTTTTGGAGCTATATTGAATCCTGATTTATGGTAGTGTAAGGTATTACCTCGTGCCATGTTAAATGTGGCTTATGTAGTAAAGGATAACCTATCTCATTTAAAACCTACCTTTAACGGTTGAATACCATTATTAAGGGATAATAAATGGCTTCTTGAGGGAATGAATTTCATGTCAATGAAATCAAAAGACTTTGAAGAGTAATATTTCATAAAACCCGAATATGGTTTCAACACTGTCGTATCTCAAGAAGTTTTAAATATGTCCTCTCACAAGTCTCATAAATATACACCCAGCCAGAGAAGGGTGGGGAATATTCGTGGTTGGAAAGATCAAGAGTAAAATTTGGTCGAAGGATTAGGTGGAGAACGAGTCCTGAGGGAACATGTGGACATGGGAAGGGTATAGGTTTCATTGTGGAGGAATTGCATACTTTGTACGAGATTTCACGAATATGTAGTGGGGAAAGATTGGAAGGGAAGAAAAGTCACTCCTAAAAAGCCTGGGAAATCGTTGTGGTGTTGTGTGGGGAGTAGGTGAATGGAAGGGGGAGGAACGGATTGGGAATAATGCTTGATACGGTATTAGTGTACAGGGGTAAAGTTAAAAAGAACAACTCTTTGAAAAAATCTGCATTAACCTTCACTCTTTCGCTTCTTTTGCAAAGAATTTTAAACTTAAGGTGGGATATATCTAAAAGAGTTCTTATTACATTTTGTTTTTCCTAGGTACATGCACTTTATCATTTTTAGTAAAATTATGTATCATCTTTCCCTTAAATTTTTGTCCAATTTTTTCAATATAAAGCTATTCACACTTGTCCCTTTTTACTATACTCGCACCTATTTTGTTTAAATTATAATATCGCTGTTATGGAGGCGATATGTTGTTAGTGATTAGCAAGAAGAATTTTTACAGGATTTTTAAAGTAAATTTGGAAACTTAAGTCTATTGGAGAAGTTTTATGGAATTTCTTAGATATCTTTTATTCAGGCTAATTTCAAGAATTAGTCGAGTATTCTATAATAAAATACATTATAATGCAACAATTTCAGAGTGTAAAAATCATTCGCATTGACCGGGATTTCGGAGTGTAAGAGGATCCCTCGATATCTTAACTGGCTAAAGAACTCGACCGGACATCGAGGGATCCGGGTTCGAATCCCGGTCGAGGCGAATGATTTTTACACTCTGAAATTGTTGCATTGTAATGCATATTAGCGGATGACTCCGTCAAAAGTTACTGCTGTGGCATCTCCCGCAGTTTCTTGAAAAGTACATTATGTTTAACATTTTAGTGGCCTAGCTTTTACAGGTTCGATGAAGTAGCTTCATTTATAATTTAAAACCTTTCCCTCTAGGTGTTTTAATTGATATTTTAAAGCCCCACATATATGCTGAATAGTACAGTTAGTATTACAGTCCTACACAATGCCTTTTTATGCATAATGGCACGAGTAATTCTGAACAGTTACATCTCTTTAGTAATTATATTATTCTAATACTATATTGAATGTAAATTCGTAATAAATGAAATTTAGAAGGACATTTATTAATTATCGAGTAATTAATTAATACGAAACTGAGCACTGTTGGTGGGAATAAATGGTAACTTTAGTGATACTAATGTCAGCGAAATGTTATACAAAAATTTAGTAAATTAATAAGAGAACTTAGGTCCATTCCATTCCAATCGTCGAAGAACCTGAGAACTAGTAAATACCCAATCCAATGAAATACGGGCTATTATATTGATAATTTTCGAATGTATTTGACCTAGTAAGTTAGCCTTCTTGTTTTTGAGGTTGAACTGGGCTGATACCTAGATACATATGTAACTTTCAATTTTCGGTACTAGAGGTAAGCCACTATCGACTCCATGAGTAATGCAACCATTTCAGAGAGTAAAAATCATTCGCCTTGACCGGGATTCGAACCCGGATCCCTCGATATCCGAGTTCGAATCCCAGTCAAGGCGAATGATTTTTACTCTCTGAAATGGTTGCATTATAATGCACACATAGCGGGTGACTCCGTTAAAGTTACTGTTACAGCTTCTTGAAATTAGACTCCATGAGTATCTAAACTACGCATCTAACCACGGAATCTGCCATTACTCTGGGCTGAAATGCTTATAATCTATCTCTGTAGAAGTTCCCAGCGATGAAATATTTTATCTAGAATATTCATAACAATATCTTATCACATGATCTCTTCCGTACTCCTGCGAACGAATTGATGGGAAATTGACATCTCCAGATCAGGTTGACATTGGGAAAATTGAAAGGCATGTATCAAGGTTTGCGTTGGGCTTTCTGTGCCATTATTATTACGTAAACTGTGCAAATTAAACGTTTCAAAAGGCATTGAACTCCTAAAATTCAGTGAAAAAAGAGCTGTTTAATTAGAACGAGATGAAACTAGGGCAAAAAGTTTTATTATTGATATGATAGGAGAACTGCAATAAATGCGCATTGGTCTTGGTGAATACTACTCACAGCACTCCTACGATTAAGGAAAAAAATCATATTAGGGGTATGGGTATTTTTGGCTATTTAAAAAATTTTTACTATATCGTTTTGATTGAAACGGTACTCAAAACCGTGTCGATATTTATTGGCTAACATCTCAAGCATGTTGTTGCTTTCATCTTCATGCCAGGCAATATTAGCCGCTTTCTTGGGATAAATTTACTAAGAAAACATATATTCACGCGCATATTTCTCCAAAGTTGACTTACAAACAACCATATAATTGAGCTACCTCACGATCACACTTCATTTTGGCCAGTGAATATTTCAACACGTTCCTGAAACTTCGTATGAAATGAATTGTCAATGGAACATCCAAAAAGGGGAAGTGCAAACGAGCAATAGAAGCCTTTGTGACGAAACTCTTCGTAAGCTTGCACTCAAGAGCCCATGCCTCTCGAAGACTTCTCGTTTGACTTAGCCTATCCATATAAATTGACTTTTGAGTTCAAGCATCCAATTCATTGATGCAATGAATGTGTGGTCGTCATGTTTGTGTGTCTGTGGCGTACATTGTTGCGAAAAACTTGAAACCTAGATATTTCGAGTTTTTCTTTAACAAAAGGTATTAAATATTTTATTTAACCGGCTTAGCACTTTCATCTGGTAAGATAAATGCTCAAACGTGGCTGGATTGTAGCAGGTTACAAAAGTCTACATTTTAGTACCTAATGGGCTGCGATATCAGGGCAAATAAAAATACTTGCTTACAGATGATCACTTTTGCACCGAAAATATTCCTTTTATGGAGCAGTGTGAGTACTAAACATTTGTGCATTGATGAATATGACTTGTGTTGTTGTAAACACCTTGTCAGATTTATAAAAATCTTTTCCAGCAACATATCCCTACATTAAATTATAGAGTGATTTAATTTAAGTGTCATATTCATGATGCAACTAAAATACTGAATGGAATGCTATTGCTGCAGGCTTACACTACTTTTTCTTGATGCCTCACTTGCTGTCGAAATCATTAAATAAAATTAATTAAAATTAGATAAATCATTTTGGAATGGTGGATTGCCGGGAAACGTTGGACGGTAACAGTTTTTTGCCCTATTCACCCTACTGGGCTGGCATTGCTATTCACCAAGATTTCATAACGAGCGATCTATCCATTTTACTCTCCGCTCTGAGACTATTTGTCTCTCTCTTTGGATGTGCTTGGTTGCCCTTTTTGGGAATGTTCTCCTGGTATTTGGCAAGGAACTGGAATCCATTCCGTTTGGATGTTTGCACCCAAGTTGTAGCCACCATTTTCATCATCCACTCTTTGTTCACAAGATACCTTTAGGAAAGTAATAAGCATTCGAAAAATGCGCATAAAAGAACTTGAAGGAGTTTGGAAGCGTTGTAAGACGTTCATTTATATTTTTTTCTCCTTTTGAAACCAAGGAGGTTCAATATGGTGGGGCTATCAAACCCAGCGGATCATTAGACCGCGGCCTCATAATCTCTGTTCCACCAGGGTGCTCATAAAATGCACGAGGCGTGAGGAGCTCTCATAAGGGAAACTGCGAAAGTCCTATGAGAGAATATTGTCAGGAACACGAGAAGGGTAGTAGATTTGAGCTGTTCAGAATTGGAAATAATTATTAAACCGCAAAAAGAGAAAATGCAACTCGTCAGTTTTGCAAAATGACATTTAGTTTACAATTTTTTTGCGGAGAAACTAACGAAATCATGATAAATTGAATGAAATTCAGATGTTACTTCAATATCGCACACCCTTTTAAGCTTAAATAATTTGATTCCATTGATGATATTATAACCGTCATAGTGCTCTTTTTAAGAAACGACACATTTTGTCCATAAGCATAATGGTTTGCATCAGCAAATAATTTGATTCCCAATGCTCCATACACAAAATAATACAGATATAATGATACTACAAAAATAATTAAACCAGGAAATAAACAGTTCTTTAGGAACTTTTACCTCCTTAAACAGAGAAATGAGAATCTTGTTTTACTAACCTATAACTTACTTACATAGCGACTTGTCTTTTGTGAAGATCGTGCAATCAAAATACATGGGGAACTATCCTGCATTACTTTTTAAAACTGAATGGCATATAACGGCAATTTATCTCGCTTATAATAATGTCCATTTTTGTATTTTAAATAAATAGAATAAATCATTTATTTGTGCAGAAAGAGAAAAAAATGCAATTCCATTTAACTGTTAAAACTTAAGCAAAAATAATGTCCTGACATGATGTATATTCTACCGGCTACTACCGACTATTGCTTAGCGGCTAGAGCAGCGGCTGCGGGGCGTGGCTCATGTTGGCGTCAAGGATATCATAGATCGTGGATCTGAAGAGATTCTGAATTCCTTCACGGAATTGAACTCGGAAGTAAAGCGGGTGGGTAGTGCCGATGGGGTTGGGTCACTCTCGATCTGCAGTCTTTTCCCGAAGATTGTTGACCTCTGGTTTGGTAGAGTGGCAAGGATCTGTCAAAGGTTGCGTGCTTTCTGCAGGAACATCGGGGCATCCTTGGTCGACCTTCAGCCGGCGATCTAATCCTGCAGGAATCCCCTTAACCGTTCTGGCCTTCACTACATGTCTGAGGCCGCCAGGTGTGTAGCGGTTAGGATATTCGAACACTGCAGAGCTTCTTTAGATTAAAGTGTAGGTTAATTAGTGGGTCTCCAAAGTATTATTTGCCAAATTATGTAGCTTTCAGTGCTAGCATTAGTTCATTTAACACTAATAAGATAGAATGGGGCAGCACATTTTGTAAGGGATTCAATATTAATCAGAAGACGATCTTCGTTAAAAATTTAAAAAACCGTAATGCCAAGGAAACATTATCTGTATTGGTAGTTAATTGCCGAAGTTTAAAAAGTCGCAGCATATTATCACCTTATTCAAAACACAGGCGCAGATATAATTATTGGGATAGCAACCTAGTTACCCACGGATATTGTCGACGGTGAAATTTTCCCAAAATCCTTTTCCAATTACAGAAATGACCGAACAAATAGAATGGGTGTGGTGTCTTTATTGCAGTTAAAAATTCTTGCGTCAGCAGGGCTGAGGTAATTCCGGGTAATGGTTTGGAAAGCGTTTGGTGCTCAATTAAAAGCCCTCAATCCAAAAGAATTTATGCATACGCATTTTACAGACCGCCAGTCGACAGAGATAATTCAATACTAAAATTAGATCAGCAAAGCAGAGTTTTTTATCCCAACGCAATGATCGCGACGTTATGATGGATGGAGATTTCAATGTCTCATCTATTGACTGGAGCACATATAGTTTTAAAACGGGGGATAAAGACAAAGATATCTGCGAATCGCTATTGCATTCTTTTACGTTGAATTCATTGAATCAAATTGTCGCTGCACCAACTAGGTGCGATAATATTCTTGATTTGTTAGTAACGAATATTCACAAAAAAGTCTCAACTATAGAAACTATTACAGGAATTAATGACCAAAGGGTAAACCAATGCTAAGTTTGTGCTACATAGGGTCCAAAATAAGAAGCCTAAAGGAAAATTTACTTGTTTAAAGAAGGGAACTACAATGGTCTAAAGTGCATGCTACAGAATCAATTTACAAGTTGTAAGAAATATAGTAATCACCGAATTATTGAAGATACGTGGAATCACGTCTTTGATATCACGGGCTGAGCAGACAGCAAGTAGTTCCCAGTAACTTTATAAAAGATAACACGGAGCCTAGATGGTACAACTCGCATGTTAAATGAAATTGCAACAAAAAGAATAAGATCACTTATGATTACAAGATATTTAGGCGAATGCCAAGAAAGAATTTCGGAAAGCGTTAAGCAAATTCATGGTCATACGTCAGAGAAGTCCAGGAAAATAAGTCAACTGTTAATTCAATCAAAAATGATAAAGGCGAAAAAGTAACCAGCGATTGGAAAAGGCTAACTTATTAAATTCCTTCTTTCAAAGTCTTGTCTTCACCAACATCTCACAGAATACCTCCGATAGCTTACGAAATCGTGGCGGTCAACTGGTGCCCAGCAGGTTGAAATATCATAAAATAGAATAGAACGATGGCTGAAAAATATTAAAACTAATTAATCCTTCGGGCCCGATGAAATATCCGATCGTATATTTAAGGATCTAGCTTCGGTAATTGCGCCGTATCTAGACATAATATTTAAGAAGTCGCTGGTGGATCAAAAAGTTCCCAAGGATTGGAAAACGGCTAATGTAGCACCAATATTTAAAAAAAGGAGACTATGAGGATTCGCGTAATTACAGACCTCTTTCCCTCACATCCATTTCGTGCAAGTTTATGGAACATATATTTGCTAGTTCGATCGTGAGACACCTCGATAATCAGGAGTTATTAATGGAAAATCAGCACGATTTCCGAAATGGTAGATCCTGCGAGACACAACTTGGGCTTACCATTATTGATATTATTACTTCGGGAGAGAGAAATGTACAGTGGACGTAATTTTTCTAGATTTTAAGAGAGTCTTTGACCAAGTACAGGGCTTGTCCGGAAAATAAGTGTACTGAGCTCAGGAAAAAAAATTTATTACACTTTTACATATCTTAAGCTAATATTCCTCAAAATAGGACCCTCGTGAATCGATACACTAGTTCCAGCGGCGTTCCCATTCCTGGAACGCTCCCGCGAAGGCATCATCGGGAACCTCTCGAAGACACGTCGTCACGGCCTCTTTGACGGCGTCCAAAGTCCCGTATCGCGTTCCTTTCAAACTCCTATTTATCTTTGGGAACAGAAAGAAGTCCGGTGGTGCCAAAAGGTCCGGGACCAGACCAGAAAGGTCCGGGCTGTAGGGCGGGTGCGGCAGCGTTGCCACGCCGTGCTTGGCCAAGAAGTCCGACACGACAAGCGCGGTGTGAGACGGCGTTCATCACGATGTGAGACGGCATTCTCGTGATGCAGCCGCCAGATGTTTTTGATCGCTGGCCGGACGCGGGCGACTCGTTTTCGAAGCCTGTCGAGCACTTGGATGTAAAATGCAGCATTTACAGTTTGTCGTTCAGGTACAAATTCGTAGTGGACGAATCCCCTTTTGTCAAAAAATACTTATTTGTCAAGACACTTATTTTCCGGACGAACCCTGCACCTCATAGTAAACTACTCGCAAAGCTAGAAGCATATGGTATGGATAAAAATATCTGGGTTTGGATTAAAGACTTTGTGCATGGTTGGGTTCGAAGAGTAGTGATAAATGGAGTTAGCTCAAATGCAGTAGAAGTTACATCAGGTGTTCCCCAGGAAAGTGTCATCAAACTTCTTTTATTCCTACTTTACGTTTGCGACATTGACTCCGTAGTGACTAATAAGATGTGTATAATTTCCCACGATGTAGTGGTTTACCGTGATATCCGTGCTCCTGAGGACACAAGTTTTAGCAGCTGACTTCAATATTATACAGCGCTGTTGCGGTACTAGGAAATTAGAATGAAACTTAAAAAAGTGCGTGGTGATAAATTTTTGGAAAAAGAGCGATTTCCTTCCGAACGCCTACTGCATCGGGAATACCGAAATGTTGTGTGTAGACCCGATTAAATACTTCTGCGTTACCCTCACTCACGACCACTTCTGGCTGAAACACATAGAGGGAATATATGGACAAGCAAACAAAACATTAGGATTTCTAAGGAGAGTGTTGGACAAATGTGACGAAAAGGGTAAAGAGAAATGTCATACTGTATTTCGCTGTTTAGGCCTCATTTCGAAAATGCTGCACGTAGATGGGATCCTCACGAAGTTGGATTGATTGCCGAATTGGATCGGGTGAAGCGTAGAGGAGTAGATTTGTAAAACGTTATTAAGACAAACCTAGTTGTGTATCCAAAATATTAGAGCAACAAGGCTGGGAATCACTCACGGAGCAAAGGTCAAATTACAGATTGAAGCTCCATTTAACATTATAGTCACCGTTAAGGTTAACACATTTCTTCCAACGTGTAACAAGTTTTTTTCATTTCGTCACCGAAAAGTTCTTCCGACTTTTCTCGAATCCAGGAATTGGCTGCTGCTCTCACCTCATCATCCGAGGTGTAATTATTACCCTTGAGGTGTTTCTTGAGATGAGGAAAAAAAACGCAAAGCGTAAGATCGGGGGAATAAGGAGGGTGTGGAATCGGTTCAAATTTCGGGTTTCGCGCTAGGTGTGTGGACGAGCGTTGCCATGTTGCAAGATTTTTTAGCACCAGGCTGCCTTTTACAAGATAAAATCGACGTCGGAGGTGTTTTAGAGTCTGTATATGCTGAGAAGGATTTACCGTTGCCCCTCTTTTAAGAAAATCGGTCACATAAACTTGGTGAGCATCCCAAAACACAGTAAAAAGAAGTTTCATCAACAATTATGAATTTTCCAGGCTCGCAACCACGAAATTTCGCTACCAATCGATTTAAAATAGACCTAGCAACAGAATGGTCACCATGAACAGTCTTTAAACGACGATGAATCTCAGTAGGAGTGAAATTTTCAGCAGTTAAAAATTCGACAACAGCACGCTGTTTAACTTGCGTTGACATAGCACTAGAATACGTCTCCATACTTCCGCTTCTCAAAGTACACTGAATGAATATAACGACCTCAAACCGGGGCATGCATGTTGAGGAGGAATGTTACTTCCTCATGCCACAGGGAGTACTTCTGAAGGTCATTTTATTTATGGTCTACAAGCATGTGTGCATTAGTCTTCAGTATTAATAGCGGTGTGGAATTACGAAGATAATAATGCCAAAACCTACATTCAGTTTCTAGAATGTCTCATATGAATGCATTAATTATACTGGTGACTAAATATACAGTAGAAACTCAAAAGGCTGTTCAAATCCATCCACAGTCAATATTGATCCACGTAAATGTTTTCAGTATACTAAAGCAAAATGTTTGCAGATATATTAGGTGTTCACTTCAAATTCATCTGGTATCTATACTCCGGTGAAGAGGTTTCATGGATATCGTAATTTAATGAATTCTAGATTTCAAATTATAGAAAAAAATCGAAGCGAAGAAAACTCAAACGAACTGCATAATTTTAATCCCTGATTCATGATTTTTATTACTATTTAGTAGTTGAGAATATAGCAGGTGCCAATTTTAAGGAATACATACATTTTTGCACTGGAGGAACTTGCTCCGAGCAACAAAAGGGTACTCCGGTTCATTTTCATGCACACAGTGGAGCGTAGATGAGCAAAAGAACCAATATTTGCTTGGGGTGTAAGAGCAGAGATCTAAGGGCAAGGCCAGAAGGGTTACGAGGACAGAAGGGCTCATATGGATTCTCTTCAAAGGAGCAGGGGGGGAAGAGGAAGAGAGAAATTGAGAATTCCTCTCGAACAGAAATCATTTTAGTCCCTCTTACCCCTTAACCCCAAAGACCTAAGCCCTGAACCCACCCTTTTTGGAAAAAAAATCTTAAGGGTAGTTTTATGTGGAAGGGTTGTGGTGCTGAGTTGAAGGTGTATGTGGGGTGTAAAAGGGGTGAATTTTGCAAAGATCATTTCAGAAAAAAATCGGAAAATATCCTCTCTTCTTCATTCCTTCCACAAAGGGTTTCTCCGTCTGTTTCCGCAGACTACCCTCCAGGGAATTGTTCTGGTGTTTTGTGGCACGGAGTTCGAGAAACGGTTTATCTTTGGGGACAACGGGAGGGGAGGACTGCGTGGAAATTTGCTGAAGGGGGTCTAGACGGAGTAAGGAGCGACTGCCGTCCTTGGCTGCTTCGCATCAAGCTTTAGCCAGAGAATCGACTCGGGCCGAGTCTATTACTAAGTTTTATCCATCGAATGTATTGTGTAGAAGGCATAGCACATACTCAATCATCAGATAGAATAAATATTGCGTCTTTGGCGTAAAATTGGAATGCGTTTTTATGGCTACTTAGGTCCACGTATCTTAAGGTGCGGAAGGAAGTTGAGGGATTTAATTATATGATATTTGTGATCAAGTAGGTAAGATGATTAAAGCGTAGTATATTTAAATAGTTATTTCCACCAATTATGACCTGATTAAAGGAAGTAAGGAATATTGAAATTTACCTATTAGACTTTTCTATAGGTATTATCTCCTCTAATTTACCAGAAAGCATTCATGTTATGCTCAAAATTCACTGCTTTACATAAAAATATTAAGAAAAAATTAGGAAAATTATTATTCAATTTCTGTAACGGATAGTTAAACAATTTTAATACATGGTGTTAATAAATTTTACCTAAAGCCGTCAACGTCACATCGAGGTTGATTTAATAAATAAATTTGGAGATTTACTAGTTACGACCTAAGACGCGTTATTTTACGCGTTAACTTTAACCCGTCAAGCTATTTAGTTTGTACCGCCAATTTTTACCAACATTTTGAGTGAGCAATGAATTTTATTAGCTTGCATATGTTGATGAATTTTCTGTCAGTGTTGAATTCTGATCATAAGAAAATTCATTTCACCAGGGAAGAAGAATTTGGATGTGTATTCAATGTTATGGGCTTTTGAATATCCAATCATGAGCGCCATTTCGCCGAGACCTATGAACTATCCGGTTACACAGCAGCAAGAGACAATTCAGTGATTAAAACAAAAACTAGTCCACCTCCCCATTTCCCACAGTATTACCACCAACCGCCAAAACCACCATTTTACGACGAAGAATATCATAGCTGCAATCAGTTGCACCTAAAACGAGTTGAATTCTCTGGAAAATAGGTGAAAATGGTCGCCTTTGACGAAATAAGAGCCAGGTCTATAGAGAAATTCACACAAATATTGCAAATCACCATTCGTGGAAAAACTATTATAAGTTATCTTGAAACATTTTCCAGATAAATATAGAGTTAACTTTTATACACCCAAATATTTTGCTATATTTTGATGCAAATCCAAATATATCATCAGTTTCTTCCCTAATGTCGCCGAACCGGAGATCCTTGACTTAGATGCTAAAGGAAGGAGATTGGATACTTTAGTATTTTTGTGGATTGTGCAACATTGGAGAAAGTGCAATATTCCATGGAATGAACATGCGCTTAACAGTCGTTCCCTCTTCCTTTAAATCCCTCTCTCTACGCAAATGCTTCATCCTGCCTTATGAATATCGTCACCGAATCAAACTATGTTCCACTCCCATTCCTACCACAATTCCCCTCCCCGTTCATGAGGATACCCTCGCCAGCATGCATGGGTAGCCGACTACTGACTCATTTCTCATAAATATTGTCTAAAATGAAACAAAAATAACTTCTAGCGACATAATTTGACTACTGAGGAGGCAGAATCACCGGTGATGGTAGAGGCAGGAAGAATATGTGGTGCAAAATATTCTTTGAAAGGCATGATTAGATACTGATGTTCAGTGTGCAAGTAGGAAATCGGATAACAGTTGACTTAGTAATGGCCGAGATTCATGACATCTGACCTTAAATGGTAATTAAGTGTGTGTGCATTCACTGATAAGAAAACTGCGTACTTTCTGCGTACTGCACCTTTCGATTTGGAAGGTAATATTCTTCAAAAATGTCTTGTATGTTATTGCCCATGCCTGACTGTGCTTGAGTATGGACTGCTCTCTGAAGGTGATCACAGAAAGCACATTAAACGAAAAACTCTCGCCTTTTTCATTATTAGGACTCCAGGTATCTTAAATTTTTAGGGAAGATGGATTCCAAAAATAGCTGATGCTCGAAGTGAAAAATCTTGGGTCAAGAAATAAGTCGTGGAAATGGATTCAATTTAAAGATGCGATTTGACAAAGTTAATATGATTTAACATCCGCAATTGGCCTCGTTCCCCCGTTAATATCACTTAAGCCAGGGATTGGAGAAATGGGATTAAATGGATATTTTTTTGGTTTGATAATGTACATACTCTACATATCATATCTGAGATTGACATATTTGTGTGCACTTGCCTTCTTATGGTGGAGTATATTCGGACTTGATTACTATACTTTACCAAAAAGAAATGAAATGCGGAGTACTTAAAGGAAACCAGCAGGCTAACGTATGTCCAGAAGACCATCGAAAATACTGATCTACCGCTGTTAATCCCCCTCCCCCCAAAGAATCAAAAGGCCAGTAGCTTAGGAAAGGAACAAGGATCCTTAGATCTAAAACAAAATGAACTCTCTTTAATCTTCCTTTGTACATTTATGCGAACTATAGCTATAATCTGGGAAAGAGAATCAACCCCTTGGGTTGTTATATTAAAACATTAATTCATCGAAGAAAAATTTAGTATTGGCCACTGTGTAAAACTAGTGGTGTTATAAATGTTGAATATTATGAATTAAGCTTTCTTCGGCATTACTTATAAGTTCGTTGCTAAGTGTTTCGCTAAACTGTAGCCCTTAAGGTCTTGTAAAAGGTACCTCGATTTAGGTGTAACCTATTGAACCAATACTAAAACAAAATTCTTACAAATTTTAACTTACCATGAGTATTTAACTATCCAAAATTTCAGCCTTAACTATTTACCAAAATATGATGTTCAAAGTATCACAGTTAGGAAATTTTTAAAATACCAACTCGTTCTTATTATAGGATGAATGACTGCCAAGAACAATGACACTGATCATATACGCTATTATTCCTACGTTATAAGTTACTCTAGTTAGTTTCAAGATAGGATCATGGCTTGTCAATGGCAACCCTGCGAATGAAGATTTTATTTTGAATGCTTTTTTGACTAACTCCTTGGATTGATACCATGCTGAGATGTTAATTAATTTGTCGAAAATAATAAGGCGTCATCTAACCTATAATGGTGTTTTGTAATGATCTTATTGAACGCCACTGACATCTAACTGACTCATGGCAAGTAATTAAAATTTATTTTCTCACATTTCCTCTTCAGTTCTCATATGCCAAAGACACTTAACGATTTACAGGATATATCGACATCATCAACCCGCGATAGAAACAAAATTTAAATGGGCGTAATGTCGCGAGGCAGTTGTTATCGGTTTATTCTCTTCACACCACGATCATATCGGTTGTTTCAAATCCATTTAAATGCAAAACCTTGGGGTAAAAAAAAAGTAGAAAAATATGCAACAAAGGATCATCAATCGACTCGGTCAGCAAAAATAACGCCAAATTAATATTTAGGAGCATATATATATATTTTTTTTTTTTCTGGGTGGGCGTCAAAAAATTTCCCACCCAGCGAACCAAAATTATAAAAAAAATAAATAAAACGGAAAAGAAAACACAAAGCGAGACGAAAATTCACCAAAGGACCGAAAAGGTGTGATATGCTGTTTTGTCGTGTGAAGTCCGGTGGAGGGGAGTTTGTGTGTGTGTTAGTTTGAATGCACGGGAAGCAGAGCAAGAGTTCGAACTGGGGAGGAGGGCGTGTGAGTTGGACGAGGGGAAACAGGAGAGTGAGGGTGGTGTGAGGAGGGTAAACGAAAAAGGATGCAGTGGGAGGGGGAGAGCGAATAGGGGGGGGGGTTTAGGGAGGAATGAGAACGTTGAGGGACGGTGAGAGACGGGGGGCTCGCGGGGTTGGGGAAAGAGCGAGCGAAAGGCGGAGGGGGAGAGAGAAAGATCCGCGAAACCTCTGTGCGCGGTGGCGTACGCACCAAATGAAATTGAAATGAATACCGTTGTGGATAACAAACGTACTGAGTGGGAGAAAAAGAGATAGTAGCGGGGGGGGGGCTGGGGCGTGGAGGATAAAAAGAGTGGAATGGAGCGATGGAAAAGTAGGAGAAAGATCGGCGACGCAGGAAAAAAAAGGCGTGAAAGGACGCATGCGAAGGACTGCAAACACAAAATGAGATACGTATTTGGAGGCGGATGACAAAGATAAGGACAAAATAGTACAAGCCCACATAAATACTTTTGATACTGAGATACAGAGAGAGAGAGATAGGCTTGCGTTGCAAGAGCTGAAAACGATAATAAACTTCGTCGCCACATTTCTTTTTACCTTTTAAAACTTTGGGAAGTAATCCATTAATAGCAGACGTTTTCCAAACTAATGACTGACTCATTAAGGGGGGAATGCCACGAATCCATGGTCTGTGATTCATTTACATTTAGATTCACTATGATTTGATGCCAGGCATATTGCAGGTATATTATCGTTGAGAATTATTGTGAATGACCATAGTATGCTTTAAGTTGAGGCTAAATAAGCTTTTTTTTCTTAAAAATGTTTCTCGAGATTTAATAATATATAATTTTTTCAAATGTGTCTTCAGGACAATAATGAAATGATGTCTGACCGTGATAATGATTGGCATTGCGATTCGGGACCAGCTTCTTTGTATAATTACAGACAAGCAAATTCTCTGCCCATTTTTAACGAAAGGGGATTTAGGATCCTTTTGTAAAATTTTGTTGAGTATTTTTTTGTTGCTGAGAATAAAATGTATTATCTTGTTCTACTTTACTCTCCATAAATCGGAATCATAGAGAAACGAACTCGTTGGTGTGATGGCCTAAAAGGTCAGCCGTTCGATTTCTACCTTGGGAATTGACACCTTTATATTATGGTGTGGAACTTGAATTATATTATTGGTAGGAAATATGTTATCTGAATGCAAAAACAAAATAACAATGGGGATAACAAAGCAATGGGATGAGATTTCATGCTGGTATTTTCCAAAACTCAATCAGCGTGCTGTTTGAACATCAAAAACTTCATATCCGCGTATGGATTTGTGCATATACCTCTATGCCTACCTGATTATCGTGAAACGCGCTCAGGACACAAAAACAGGAGAAAGAGTGGGCCAATAGTACGAGGGTGAAGGAATGAAATATATGGTCTCATCTAACGTGAACGGTAATAGAGAAACCTTCAAAGAACGGTCATTTACGTGTAAACGGTCAGACAGCCCGCGCCCAATTAATAGGATACTCGTAGCTGTGAGCCCTTACATCCATTGTTAATCATAATACGCTGAGGAAAAATAAATACATATTATTTATTAGATGCAGTCTCATGATGCGTAGAAGAATTGACCTTGATATGATTTTATTTTTCAATTTTCGGGATAGAGATAGTTCTGTGGCTAACTTACCGGCTTCGAACCTAGTTCGAATCCTGGATGCGGCAGGTATTTTTCAGTGGTATCCCGATCCCTACTTGAGGCGCTTTGCGAAGAGCTTAGCGCCTTTCGTTATGAGTAGACTAATGCCGACGTTAGTTTTCCCTCCACCCTTCCTCCTTTCTCATCCATCCCTGATGGCGGAAATGACCGTAGCTGTAGGCCGCCCCCCCCGAAAAACTACTAATAGCAACTATCTCAGGGCTTAGTGACACCAAACGTAACAACACCTGACTTGAATATGTAGGAGAAGTATAAAAGGGAGAGATGTGCATTAGCATGTCATTAATTCTCTTGCTATGTTCTATGGTAGTTAGCTGTGTGAGAGAAGAACGAGCTTTTTCATCAACGATCAGATTTGTGTCTCCATGCATGACCTTCCTGATTCCAGGTCATTCCTGTATATAAATATGTACAATCTCATGGTTGGGCCCATTTATGCTTATTTTAATCGCATAAGTTCAAATTAACATGCTGCATATTTGGTCGATCTTTCAAATTAGTGAGTAATTTGAAGAGGATTTAAAAGCACGGTTAGTCGATTGGGTAACACGTTCTCTCAAAATACGGAAATGTTCTCTCATAGAAAGAACATCGTCCTTCTCGGTTTTTTATCAGGTTTTTATGTGTTGAACTTGAATGTCTCACCACCACAAGACCATACCAAGATCGCTAAGTGTGTATATTATGAACGATTTTCATTAATGGAGTGCATTAAATGAAGAACAGAGAAATTGATTTCAACTTCTCTATATCATGATGATCTTCATTATTATTTGGTCCTTGTCTTAGCTTAGTAGTGTTAAAAGACTTGAAACCACCTATTTATTATTGCTCAGTGGTTTAACTACTCTGAAATATGCGCAACATTTACAGACTGTTATTGGGATACATATTCAATATTGAAAACATTTGTCTTCCCTAAATATACGTACTATGATTTGATGCCCAGGTTTCCATGCCAGGCACACTGAAGGTATATTAACGTTAAGAATTATTGCGAATGATCGTAATGTTTGAAAACTGTGCGTAACGTTTAAACTAATGTTTAAGTTGCGGCTAAATAGCAATTTTTTCTGAAAAATGTTTCTCCAGATTTGAATTAGGTGATATGATTTTTTTTAAATGCACCTTCAGGACAAAATAAAATGATGTCTGATCAAGATAATGATTGGTATTGCGATCCGGGACCAGCTTTTTCGTAAATTTTATGTAATTGTTATTGCAACGAAAGGTCTGATTTACATATGTTTCGAAAATGCTCTGAGAATCTCATATTCGCAATAGTGGAAGCGAGAGGAAGAGGGGAGGAGGGCAGAAGGGCGCAAAAACGAGAGCAAAGAGCTGCTGACGAAAAGAGAAAGGAATAAGAAGATACTAAAGACCGCTGTGGTGGAATTCAAAGGGTTGATGCCGAGGTTGAAGAGAAATGGAGGAAAGGAGGAGGAGAAAAATATATAGGGAGGCACGGAGATGATGACAAAAGGAAAGGGGAGGGCAGCAAACGGAGTTGGGGGCGGGGGAAAATTTTGAAGTTGTTTCGTTGCACGGCTAAAGCTGAGGGTAGTGAGCGAGAGGGCGGAAGGAGGGCGTCACTGGGAGGAAGGAAAGAAACTGATGTAAACAATGCCGCGGGGGTAAAAGCACGTGAAATCGATGGGAGGGCTTGGAGAACGAGAAAGGAAGTTTTGGGGGGTGGGGACGTAGAGGAAGGAAGGTTCTTCCTCCCCCCCTTTACCCATTTCCCAACCCATTCTTCCCACCTTCGACTGCCGTTCATGCAATGAATCTTTCGCGTTCTTCAATGCCAACAGTCATTCCCTCCGGTTCTCTCTTCCAATTCCTCTACCGTTTTTATACCCTGCCTTTTGGTCGACTCATACACACACCGTGCGTATAGATTTGAGTTTTATAAAATAGGCATTACATTCGATCTATTGGATAATTCCGTTATTAAAACTTTTAATATATTTTTCTCAAAGTATTGAGTATTATCTATTTGTTAGAACGTGCATCTATGGAATTTAATTTTCCACGAACGTTGAGTTTGGCTGACAGCTTACAAAGGAGAAAATTCTGAAAGAGAGTTTAACTATTTAATATTCATCATGAGGAAAATTAAATTGTTCAATCTATGGCTATTGGAGAAGCCACGTGAAATTCGGTGAAGAGGAGAATAGTTTCCAGAAAAGCTTAAGGATGAGGAATGGGATTTAAGGCATTGAATCTGGGATCAATTTTAATTTTGTTCAAATCTTTTATTTTTGTCGAAAATTTTTATTTCAATTAGTTTTGAAAAGTTAAATGAATTTAATTTTATTAAATGTTTTCTTTTAGCGGACATTTTCTAGCTGTGAATAATCTCTTGTTCATATTCTTTGGCTTAAAATATATTTCTTGTACTGCTAACTCCTATTGTATTCTCAATTTATTTTTCATTTAACTGTTACGGCACTAGGCACAGAAATCTGTGGAGAAATATTGCATTGAGGTCTTCCGAGGCTAATTGAGTATAAAATATATGTATAATTTAGTTTTGAAATTAGCGTCTTTTTAATGTTATTTCAATCCGTAGCATGCAACCTCTTCGAAATATAGATGATATTCCGTTCATAAGGAAATTCCCTATGCAAGGAAGAGATTCCTACAAGCAGCACAAAAGAAATTGAAAACAATAATTTTAGTGCTGTCTTGGCAGGTTGAACCAAACATCTGATGATAATAGAGACTCACATCCCATCCTCCTGCCTGGAGGTTCTCAGCACAATTTCAAGCCAAGTGGTACCAGATTGTTGTAGGAAACTAAAGGCATCACCGCGGTCAAAAGGGATACACGCCGACATACGCGCCTGTATAAAGCCCCCAAATAAAATGATGCAATCCATCGTGTCATGCTTGTTTCAAACATTAGATAGAATTCAGCAGCATATTACTTAGAAGTCCTCAAAATGTGTATTCCATAAAAAAGCATCCAGTTGTGCTTTCGTCTCGGATCGATCAAGGTTTATCTCCTGTTGGGGTTTTTCAAAAATGAAAATATTATATCAGATCAAAGAGTTTGCTCCCACTGTAGAATATAGTATTTAATTTCCATGCAAGGTTCGACTAATTATCCTAAGGATCCAAAAAGTTCCTCCTATTGAGTCCAGATCTGAATTTGTCGAAAATATCAATGGTAAAACGATAATTTGCGCATTCAAGCACTATACGTAACATTGCAATCGATGATTACTTAATGAGATTTCTTTGAACCGTGGGCTAATGAAATTTTTAAAGCAAAATGATACTGGATAGTGATTAAAGAATATTATATTAGAATTAGATAGTCTACCTATTAAGGAAGGATTTTTGAATTGACAAAAATTGACAACGACAGATTTCTTAGCCTCCACTAAAAAAAGACGACCTGATATCCGACAATAAAATAGACCCTTCTTCAATTCAGCATAATGCATTGCTCAACGCAAGTTGTTTATAAATAACTCGTCTAACTGGCTAAATATCTGGCTAAAATTACAAATTTTTTACCTGATTTCATTCCTAGCTCCAGTTCTTCCCAAATCTATTGCACCTTTCATGACAAAACTGGCCATCCCAACTCTCTGTCTATTCACCCAAGCATGTAAGATATATACAGGTTTAGAATAAGTGGTCCATTCCTCCAATATACTCTTATTCTCAGCAATATATTCATTAATTCCACGCAATTAACTCTATCGAATACTTTCTTGAAATCTACGGAACAAACAAATACATACTCGTACATCCTGATTTCATTTCGTGTTCCTCTCTATTAGTGACCTCATTACTGCTATGGCATTCCGTTTATATCTCCCCTTTCTGAAACTAAACTGATAATCCTCTAAATAATCCTTTTCCCTGCTCTTTATCCTCTTGTCGGTGATCCTGAGACCACTTCAGCTGCATGCGAAATCCCACTTATTATTTAGGTAACCTTTGGCTTACCTCTACTTATTTACGTTCAAACTCAAGGCCATTTGTGACAATTGAGTGGATTTATTTTTAGTGGCAGTACCCTCGTAACACAGCAAAACTAAATACAAATACAATCAACAGAGTGTTCTTACTGCCGTTGACTCTGATTATGCGTTTAATTATAGTTAACAGTAGTCATTATTCAAGTACAGCTAACATATGTACAGGATTTCATTTATTTATAGAGGATGTCATTTAAGCAAGTTTTACAATATCGCATTAAGAGTACCAATGATACTCGTACTATTAAAATTAGGTACTTCGCGCCGTGATACCTTCAGACCCTCAATGCAGCCGGGATAAAGTATTAAGCGAGAACGGATGACATTTTACAAGTATCGCAGAATTAATACTCTCCAAAAATATTCTTTTAATATATTTTCTTCAAGTTCTCTTACTCGTACATTGCTGCATTCAGGAATTCTACTAATCGGATTGAAATATTAATCGTAACTCCCGAATTCCATACGGATTCAATTAGAGCTCTTTGTGCTGGGATATAAACGCAATGCTCTCGAATAACTGGAATGTCCCAAAAACGATGCTTCAATCGCGAAAACACCAAAAGAATTCGGATCCATGGAAATAACCTTTGAAAAATGATGCACAAATGCCAATCGTATCGATGCTCTTTCGATTGATAGGTATAAATTGTACTCTGGTCCCGCAAAATATACGAGATATTTTTTGCTTGGGTGTTTCATCGATGATGCGTAATTAATTTGAAATCGGAGAAGAGGGCCGTTGAAAACGGTGGACCAAAGTCAGTCGCACCTGCATTGTTCCATCTAGCTTGTGTGAGATTTAAATTACGCATAAAATTATGTACACTTTATGTAGAAAACAGATTGTGGTCGTCACGTGAATGACTCGGTATTGAAATGGTGAATTTTGGAAACGAGCCCAAAGGCCAATCATACCCGAATAGTTTCGTGCACTTTGTGTGTTATTTCGTCACTGCATATTATTTAAACTCTGAATTGCTGGTGGCACTTTATATTTTGAATTTGCGACGACTTGAAAAAGAATGTGCGAAACTAGGCGCGTATTCAACTATTTCCTCTATTCTGAGAAAATACGCATGGAAAATATTATTTTATGAGCTTTAAATCACTCGCATATAAATAAAAATAAAACTGAATACGTATGGAATGTTGGTAATAAGGAATTGACGAAAATGGCTGACGGAAAATAATGCGAACCGTCCAGTTTTACTCAGCGGACTTCATTTTGAATGTTCAATTAAATCCATTCCCGTCACTTTTACTCTTCTACTCATCCCTCAGGTCCATCTTTTTTTCACGCATCATGGACAACCTAGTTTTAAGGGTTTAACGTTAATTAATACGAGTAAGCTTGGGATAAGGTTTATACTTCAGGTCTCTTAAACTTGTAGTAGAAAAATTGTTGATAGTGCATATTTTTGGAAATAAAATAAGACAGGTCAAATTCTGAGAGAGTGATATTGTTAATTTTCAACACAAAAACACGTGACAGTTGCAGTTTTTCAAATGGATTCAAGATGTACTGAATTATTACATGATTTGCCGAAAACACATTTTTTACGTTTTACGAATGTGCTCTCAAATTATGTTTTAACGAACCCTTTCTTCCAAGAAACTGCGGGAGATGCCGCAACAGTAACTTTTAACGGAGTCATCCGCTAAGTGTGCATTATAATGCAACAATTTCAGAGAGTAAAAATCATTCGCCTTGACCGGGATTCGAACCCGGATCCCTCGATATCCGGCCGACTGCTATACAGAGTGTAAGAGGACGTCTCGGTAGCTTAATTGGTTAAAGCACTCGGCCGGATATCGAGGGATCCGGGTTCGAATCCCGGTCAAGGCGAATGATTTTTACTCTCTAAAATTGTTGCATTATAATGAACCCTCTCTTGCTTTACCCTATCGAAATCTACTATAATATTATTAACATTGACTTGCTTATTGCAGGATATTCTTATGTAACCATACTGATACCGATTTGTGTTTCTTGCTGCGCATTTTAAGCAATCATTTACTTATCCCAGGCCGACTGTTCGTATTTTGAATTTTGATAATTCGAAATAGAGAATGGAAAAAAAAGAGCGGAGAGAACACAAAATATTGCCTTCGGGAAACTCTCATTTTCCACCCTCTCAGAAATGACCGGTCAGTGTCATAATGCGCCGGAAACGTGTGCATAGAGGGGGGAATCGGCAAGGAAAGAAGAACTGAACTCATAAGGTCAATATAATGAGAAAAACGGAGAAAGGAGAGGGGAAGGATCCAGTATTTCTCTTTAGTGAACGTGCAAGGGTGACCATGGGATCCGAGAGGAGTGTAGTGCTCACAATATTTCGTATTTTTACGGAGGGTAAGTCGCTCTCCACGTTCAATTCGTAGCACATTCGCATTTTAAGGGGTTTTATACTCGGTGGGCAATGAAGGGAGAGCAGCGTAGGAGGTTTGGTTTGCGTGAAAAAACAGATGAATAGCTGGCAGTGTACGGAGGTGAAAATGACGGCTCAGGTGCGGGTGTCGATGACCGCTTTTTTTTATCTCTGCCTTCTCTCCCAACAGTTATCACCCCCCTCTTATCACATCCTCTGTTCGTCCGTTTTCGAAGTTCCTGAACTCAGGGAGTGGTGATATTCCGTTGTCAGGGATTTCCATTTATTCTTCCCTATACCGCTGGTGGCCGATTTCTCTCTACGGTAAGATGGAGGGTAAGCGGAAACTAGATTTAAAACGGAAAAGATTCGAAATTGGAAGCGTTGGGATATATTTTTCCCGAGCAAATAGAAGGCGGTGGTAGTGAGTGAAGAGAAGTGTGGGAAAGCAGACGGAAAATGATTTTTCAAAAGCCTCCCTATATTACATTTCACGTATGCGATCGAGTGAAATTTTTCAAATGACTTTCTGAATATGTTCATAAACGCGCCACCGCTGCATTTTCGACAAACAAACGCTCCCATGGTGACTTCCATTAAACTTATTTGATTTTAATCAAGAGTGAGCTTTTGAAGCGTTCCGGTCGCAAGAGAGAAGGCTGCTTCGATTGTATCCATTACAGACTGATATAATTTAAAATATAATAGTTACTGAGAATTTAAGCCAATAAAAGGCTTGAAAAAAACTATTTATTATTAATAGTTCCTTTCAATATCTTTAATATCAATGTCCAAAAAACCCTAATTTTTGGCAACATCTGGCCTCGTTTCTCATGTTGACTACATAATTGTGACCAAAAATAAATTTTTAGTACCAACATAATGGCGTGTCAAATCAATGTGTTTATATAATTAGTGCTGAATCAAATATGATTTATTCACGGTAACAGTTCTGGGTACAACTTAATACAGCGCATGATTTTTACTCTCATTGCTCAAATCAAGTAATAGCCATATTTATAAGCCTTTCAGTGAAATAAAATATCAAGAGCCCCTCAAATTTTACCGCTAAGCTCTAATCTGAAATAACTTACATTAGACAATGACTGATTAATTTCAATTTATCCATGAAACAAAATATTATCAAGTTGGACAGAATGTTATTTTTCCGTACTGTTTTTTGCATATCAATCGTTTAGATGTAAACAGGAAATACATTTAGTTAGAATCAACGTAACTTCGAAATGAATTGAACACCAACGGAAAAGGGCAAATTTCTTTAATCACTATAATATAAAAATTTATTTATTAATATAGTGTTTTTTATTTTTTTCCTAGTTTATTTTCACTTGAAGCCACCAAATGAAAATGGATTATTTTAGGTTTTTACAAATTTTTTGCTATAAATTTAACTTCTGAACCGGCTGATGAAATTTATTTGAAGTTATATAAACGTTTATAAAGTATTATAAACGACTCAGATGATGCGTTCTCTGTGTAACTGATTATTTTCACCTTCATTTGACACGAGTCTTGTCGTCTTCTCCCGTCCTCAGTCAGCGCCCATGATATCCATGTACTCGTAGTTATTTAGATATTCTAGTACCCTGCAAGCCACCGCTAGGGTGTGTGCCATGGGGTAAATAAATACACAACTGAATAATTTTACCCACACATGACCCTACTGCGTTCGAACAATATTATTATAATCCCCTATTCTTGGTGGAAAAAATGACATCTTAAATCTTTCTGTTCTACACTTAATATTTGACTAAAATGATCTCTTCTACTGTAGTACGATGGCGGCAATAGTAATACATTTTCAACATCACTGCTAAAGAGATCTCGTTCCAATTTATGCAAGAGCTTCATTCTGTAATTTAATCTTCGCCCTGAGAACGATTACCAGGATAGCTGCTCTAATATTTTTGGGTTATCCTGGAGTCTTCACATGAGGTAACCTTTACCTTTTTTCAATTAGGAGCTAATGTGGATCTCACAAAATCTTCCACCCACATTTCTTTCTCATAAATGATTCGAATTAATCCATATTCTTCTTTCCACATTTCCAAAACTTTTAAGCTAGCTCGTTGGGGATGCCACTTATCCCTAAAACCTTATTTGATTGCAATTCCCTTAATCTATATTATATAAGGATTACAGCATATGTTATGTCAGTAACACTAGGATAATTCTGTATAAAAAATTCACTACTTTATGCATAATCTTAGGTATTATTATTCTCAAAACATAAATTTCTCTCATGTGATTCACTAGCGTAGTATTCGTATCTGCTTTTAGAATATAAAAATTTGATGGAGAATGAATCTGATTTAAGCAGAAAGGAGTTCCACTTATCAAAACTTTAAGTACCAGAATTTTATGAATTTGACTGGAACTCAAAGCAAATGGCTTTAGTATGTGTGAAATTTTATGCAAATGACTTCAATCTATGAAAGCAAATGCTGACTTTTATAAATGCGCGGATACTCCTCCGTAAAGCTTAATAATATTTTAATACGGATATGCTAGTAAGTTTGTTATAATAACGTTTTAGAAATCAAGCTTCTCTAAGCTGCACGAGATCCAATTAGGCAATTAATCTAACTTCGTGAGGATCCGATATACTTGCAACATATTCTAAATTAGGCCTAATCAGCGACAGATAACATTTCTCTTTGATGTGATTGATGGTTGACGCCGAGACTTTGTGGAAATCCATTGTGAACAGGAGTTTCATGAAATAGCTTTGCAGTTTCCACATAAAATAATGTTTTTATTATGTGTCACATTCCACATATTCCACATAAAATATTATTTTATGTGGTAACTGCAAAGTTATTTCCTGAAACTCCTGTTCATTTCTCTTTGACCTTTTTATCACATTTGCCAAGTACTCATCTAATAAATCCTAATGTTTTGTTAGCTTGTCCACATATTTCCCGGATGTGTTTCACCCAGAAGAGATCGTGAGTGAGAGTATCTCCTAGGTATTGTATATACTATACTCCTAGTGTACGCATTCTGTTTCGATGTTCGAAATGTAGTAGTCGTTCGTGTCCGACGTTCATGTTTTCTGTAATGTAAGGCTTCGTTAGAGTTTAATTTTCTCTTGAGAAATGAAGTTTTTCGAAACACTGCGCTATTATTAGGGATATGGAGTTAGTTAGCTAGTTTTAAAAAAATAGCTATCTCATAAACTCAAAAATTTTCTGGAATGGTGGAATCCTTAGCTGTGGATGATCCTGGTGTTTCTTCCCCTGAGATAGATCGAAGTTGATTATGACATTTCCTATAAGAAATCGTGAACCGTTCGTGACAAGATATAAGTAGGCACCTGATTACCAATCCACATATTCCGTTATTCTCTGGTACAGAGTCGCTAATTCGACAGACGAAGTGTGCGATAAATATCCGAGGCAAAGGCGATACGTGACGGAACGGAATCGGCCCGGGTGGTGTGGTGAAGGCTATAAAGAAAGGCGGGAGTCACGAGAGTTTAGAGAAGGTGGCTCGAGAGTAAAGGGGGGACGGCTGTCGGGGAAGGATGCCGGGGAATGGATCTGTGCGGGTGGTGAGGAAGGAAATGAGGGGTGGCCGTGTTTTGGGGCGGGGAAGAGACGGATTGAGAGCGGAGGGAAGGAAAGGGGGGAAGGTTGGTACGGGGAGTGAGGTAACGTGAAAAAGTCTGGATATTTGCCCTCTGGCGTCTGTTTAATGAGGCTGCTACTAGTGTTACTGTCCGTGGAGTGGCGTGAGAATCGGGTGCGAGTTTAGAGGGGAGGGTGGGAGGGACTGAAAGAGAATGAAGGGTTGAGAAGGGGAAAATGTGGAATGGGGAGGGGTTGAAAGGCTCTGGATGTGGTAGAACCAAAAAGACGTATAGAAGGGGATTTTTGGTGGTTGTTTTTTTCACAGAGGAGAGAAAGTAGTACGGATCATTAGCCCCGATGAAAAAAGAGGAAAGGGTGAAAAATAGTGAGAGATCTTTCGGATAAACAGCCGAACATCTGACGGTATCAAGTTTGATTTTGTATGCTTTCGTCTCCGTTGTTTTATTTTCGATGCACATGGGTTTAGATGGGACAGGTAGGGAACTAATGTTACCTTTTGTCTATAAAGGAAGATATTACTATGTGGCTCTAACGAGCTATTCCATCACGCCATCATTATGAATTGTCTCCGTGTTACCTTAGGAGCTATCGGGTTCGTAAAATCTGTTGAGTGAAAACATTTTTAAATGCCCGTATTTTTTGCCATTGTGATTTAATTTCTATTTCGAATCCAAATTCTCAAATGACCCTTTCCTATATTTATGTATCCGTAGAACGGCATGCGAAAGGAAATTTACTTAGTTCACCAAAAAACAGGGCTATTTTCGGCCCATAATTTAAAATAACTCTATGTTTTTTTAAAATAGTGATAGGATTTGGTTGAAACAGCCTTTCCTTCATTTTTCTTGTAGAATAACCTCTTCATGGATGCATATTTTTTCACATACACTGTTTTAATTATCTGTTTCATAAATCTTTCATTAACTCTTCTTATTTGGGTTTCTCTGTTCCAATTCCCTCGAACAACAATTTTTAGAAATTGTAATATGAAGATCATTGTCCTTAGTGTTTATTTCAACTATTTTCTGCATATTGCTTTTTCCTACACTCGTAGTGGAACATATTTTGAAATAAACTAATCGATATATTGGTTTATCATCACGCTCAAGTATAGAAATAGATTTTAAATTTATAGATAAACCCTAGTAAATTTATTTTTAAAATTTTGGTGTCATTGTACATGTTGTGAGAAGAATAATTATATCGTTGAAAATTTAGGGATACGAAAACGAAACTCTTAATAAAACGGGTAAATTTGAAATGAATCATTCGTAAAAATTAATATTTGAAGATCCATCCTTCATTCTGGTTTTGTTTTACTAAAATTTAAAAATTATCTTTATTATTTGGACTCTAATATTAACCAAATGTTCATTATAATGGGTACAAATATTTCTCTTTATCACTGGGGTCCTGGAAGACTTTTGAATCTCCTTTTCTGAAGTAAATATTTCATACTTTATACAAATTTATGAAAATAATAAGGTTTAGATACAAAAAACATCGGTTTTTCCAGGCAGGGAAATAATAAGCTTTGAATATTTTCAACAGAAAATAAGTTGCACACAATTTTAATTCGTAGAACTATGTAATTATATTTAAATCGTAAAATAATAGAGCATGATGAATTGGAAATATAAAATATTAATGAGTTAAGGAAATGAGAAATCAATACCTTGATAAATAGAGGCAGCCGTTTCTCGCTGTATCCGTTTGGATATTCAAGCGGTTGCTTAAATTATCATAATAAATGATCGAGATGGGCCCATTCTTTTCATTCAGGCTCACATTTTTGAGTAGCATACAGATAAAATTTCATTCCTATTAAGATCTGAGATGATTAAACAAAAAGAGAATTCCCTGAACTTAAAATAATGTCGACTAATATGTTTTTATGTGTTGACTCAAATAATGTAATGTAACAAAACGGTGAACATATTATCAATTCTTTACATTTACTTTAAGCAAATTTCACAGTCTAGCCTTCAATAGTATAATATAGTGGTTTAGAAAAATATAGTGTTTTTTTGCAGGAAATCGCATGAATGTTCGTGGGGAACTCATAAAATCAGCTAGTTTTGTAAATGATCAAGTTTTAGTTAACCAGGCAGACAAGGGTTACAATGATTGAGAAAATATTAGTCATTCAGTTTGTTAGGTGTTGAAAAAATGAAGCAAAACGATGGTTGTGCGCTTTTATAGAAAGAAGAAGGCTAATTTAAAAGTTACAATAGAATGACAAAATCTGGAGGAGGTGGAGGACGCATCTTGGAAGTGTTTTGGACCAAGATGGTCAAAGTATTAAGGACATTAGAAGAATCGCGTTAAGGAACGATGCTAGGAGGGAGTTGATGACCGGGATGTTGGGTTAGGATTTTAAGAGGTCGTCAAATCCTAAAATGGAGCGTGGTTTTGTACGGCAAGAAAAGTGGTTCCTGAAGAAAGATGATACGAGTAGAATTTTAGATAGGGGCAGGGTTTTTGGATGTGGGTGCAGAGAAGGATGGGAAAGGTAAAAGGGCCGGAGAGGAAAACAAGCAAAGAAGAGGCTTAGTTGGCTGGAGAGAGAACTATTGGGAGAAATCCATAGGACGTAGGAAAGATGGACGCATAATATTTTGGTTGGCGATGGAATGCTGAAGACTGTTACAGAAGGGAGAACGTTAGACAAGCGAGGAAGATGTGGAAAAAATTGTGAGAATTGGGAGGAATTAAGAGAGATAGGAAGTAATCTAAATTGAATAAGAATTTAATGTAGTGTGGGGTGTCAGGTTTTCTTATTAGACGATGCTAAAACTTGTTGTGATATCTGACCTCTTTCCATCTAAAACATACCCTTAAAAGTAAAATACCAATAACAAATAATACTTTTCTGGAGACTCAGGGAGAGTTTGGAAATTTACAACAATCTCACTTATCATTATTTGATTGGTGACTTGGGTTGCGGGAACGTGAGGGACGTAAGGAGCATAGGTATCTGCTTCAATACTGTTATTTTATACTTGGTTTATTCTCCTTTATGGGAAAATATTACATTCTACGAATGACAAATAAAGATGAAATGTTAATACAACTGAAAAATTAGTCTTAAAATTATAGTTTTATGCATACTGCCTTTAATGAGCGTTATTCTAAACTCTTCTGTCACCCAGTAAATTGAATTTTCTTTTTCGAGTTAAGAGGGGGAGCATTAGTAATTAATAGTGGATTATATTCTATCAAAGTTTGATTCTTTTGTTAACCGTTTATGTGTAGTGATGTAAGCAATCTTAAAGTCTACCTTCTGAGAGATAACTCGGGTATGAGTTTTTTTTACTGTAATTATATTTTGGCTAGCATAATTAATGGGTTTTTATCCAGGTCATGAAAAAAGGACCCCTAGTTTCAATACTACTACCTTCTTTGAAATTGAGTATTTCAGGTGAAACATTTTGTTTTCAAAAAATATATTATCAAAAGATATTAGTCAATTCGTAGAGGCTACATAATTTTATTGAAATCGAAAATTTGTCAAGAAAAATGTATTTCGTATCCGTTTGTGGGGAATAGAATCGTTATTCGTCCTGGAGCTGGAGGGCTACAGGAGCCAAGAGGAGAGAACTACTTCCTAAACATTAGCGATGGCACGTGTGGCGCTGATTGGAAGATATTATCATTACAGCAGAAGAAACAAAGAGATTATAATGTGTAGGCTCAACAAATTAAGTGAATTAAATTATGTGAGGTCATTTCAATAGCCTTAAGATTTGGACTTAAATCTCAACGTATTGTAGAAAATTTATCTATAGCTGCGGATTTTGCGCTTGAATACTTAAGGAGTGGAAATATATGACCAAATCTAGTGAATAGCATACGAAATTTCTCCAGAAAGCTCTCTTCTTGAAATCGAACCCAGGTCATGGCTCATTATCGCGTCAGTAACGCTGAGCGTAAATTCCATCACAAACATTCGAGTGGTTATTTGAAATCCTGATACTTTTCAATGGCCAGGTGAAGAGGAAGGTGAAACCCTATACGGCCCGAACCTACTCCCATGCCTGAAACTGAAAAAACTCTCGTGTTTGAAAAACATCTCCCTCACTTTATATATAAAATACGCGTATTGACACGCTGGCCGTGTGACAGGGGACTGTGGGGAGGGAAAGAGAGAGAGAGGGGGAGGGTTGAGAGGACGGTATTCTGGGAAAATGGGAGTTGGGTACTCCTGTTTCCACGCCCTTCCGCACTTGATGAACGCGAAAATTAAATAAGTAAATAAATGACGAATGCGATGCGGGAGGCGTGCGCGTGTGTAAGTGTATGTATTTTTTAGAGCGGGCAAGAACCTAGGGTGGGAGAGAGTTTCGGAGAGGAAAGGGCGTGGAGGGAGCGATGGAAATGATGGTGGGAAAAGGGTTAAGGGGTTCGTGTGGGGGGAGGGAGAGGGGTCATGGGAAGCAGTTTTGTGCCACTGTGCCTGACGAATGGGTTGGAATCAGCGAGATTGTCAAATAGCATTGCCTGCATTATCACTGCTAGCATGCTCAGATGAATACAAGATTCCGCCTAGTAGATACATTAGATGCGAACCTTCGTAGTAGCATTACCTATGGAAAATCTCCGAGTAGGCTTAAGATTTCATGAATTATAAACAAAATGCCCTATGCCATATGGGTTTAAGAATTACGCGCAGGAAAAAGTAAAAAATATGAATGTTTCTGTTCTGAAAATTTCAAGAAAAGTAACGATGCGTAAGTAAGGAAAAAACGGTGATATTTTATATTTAATTTTCTTTTATAAATTTATAATTCTTCTTTTCTTATACATTCTGACGATGCGCCTCGTCAAAATGTTTGGAATGTCACACTCGGGTGTGAGATTTGAGTTCTCTTCTTGCTTGTGTCTCTGCGGACTTGCTTCGTATTGAATTAACCCGGGCGGCGCTTTCAACACAAAAGATCAAAGAATTTTCCGTTCGATATTTATTTATTATTCCGTGTAACCTTTAATTAATATTGTGCGCAACTCGTATTAAAAAAATAAAAGAAATTTTGTTATATCAAATCAAGGAAGGGGGAAACTACAGTAGATGTCTGGCTAACACCCCAGTACACCTTTGGTGTGAATATAATGTATTTAGGGCCATGCTTAGTGTACATTGAGGCCACATTGATTTACTGTAATATTACCATAGTTGTCCGTGGGTAAGTAATTTACGACGTAAGTAAATACATTTTTTGCATAATAATGTATGTATGCATGTATATATATATATGTATATATATACATGAATATATATATATATATATATATACATGCATATATATATATATATTTATATATTCGCAGAGAGAGGCAATTATCAAAGGTCCATCAACCTATCAAGGTAGCATTATCGTCACTCGCTTGACAAACCAAAATCAGCACAGAAACACACAAAGAATGCTATCTTTGCTGAGTTTTGTCATCCTTTTGTATGCATGCTCACATGTTGATTAAGAATGAAGTGAAGAAGTTATGTGGTTAGACACACGTACATATCTTAATTAATTTTCTTCGTGGTGAATACCCAGATGTGCACGATTAACTAGATTTCTGAAACTGTTTAGAAGGCAATTAATCGTTCCATAGAAATGATTTGGTGGCACTAAACAACGTGAACATTATTTTTATTTAAAGTATGTTCTCAATAACTACTTATTCTATGCCGGCTCTCATCTCGAGACATTTTCATGAAATTGGAATGAAGCTGGAAACTGTAGCCGAGTATTTTCTAGCTCTGTCGTCATTACGAATACTTCTTCCTTCGGGAGAGTGAAGCTTTATGGATATTTTTGACCGAGAGGGTTGAGCAAGGATGAGGTGGCGTGACAAAAGGAAGAAAGTATTGCTTCACGGGCATGACTAACCCATAAAGCATCCACACTTGGTCCACGCCCGCTCATTTCCTCGCCTGCCTCCGCTCCCCCATTATTCTCCTCCGCCCTGCCTCACCCTCCCTTCACTCACTCCATACGTACGCGCCCTTCCCCTCAACCCCCTTATTTCCTGATCCCCACCACCCTCCCCAGCGCCCTTATCCCTCCTGCTGGCTCCACGCGACATTAAACTCACCCCAATCCCAATCTAAACGAATACGTCACGGGGAAAAAAAGTACCGCAGGAAAAAGTGGGTGTATTTTTCCTCGCTTTTTCCACTCCCCACAACTCGAATTGACACTAACAAGACAATCGAACTGCGAGGGAGAGATAGTGAGAGGGAGATGGAAAGAGTGAAGCAGTCCCTCTTTTCCGCGTGCCCAAAATAAACAACGAAACAATACGGACGTATCCCACAACAAGCCGGTCTGACTGATAGGGGAAAAAATGCGAAAAGCATGAGAGACTGAAAAACCTTGTCACGTTGTTTCCGATGTAGTTTTTCTTCTGCGTATAAGCTACCCGCATATGATATTTACCTCGAATGATATTTGCTCGACCGTCCTTCGCAAATAGTATTTCTCCTGCATCGTCGGCAAGCCAGTCGATATGTGTGCTTCCATCGGCCACTTCAAAAGTTTTATTTCGTACTTGGCTGCTATACCTTATGCTGCCAATGGTTTCCTGACATTTTCACGATTAAAAACTGAGAATACATGCCATAGAATATGTTTAATTTTCTAAGTGATGAGTATCTATCGTAGATTTAATCCGTTGTCTCAGTGTTATGTGGGTAATAACATTAAAAAGGGATATGATCTATCGTATGAAACACCGCGCATTGAAGATGCTCAGTCTTACTTTTACCGAAGAGATGACCATATTTCAAAGCTATTACCAAATAAAGAGATTCCTCTTTATATTTCATGGCTATTAATTGAAAAAACAGAAATCTCTCGAAAGAATTTGGTTGCTGTTTTCAGTAATTTCTTTGAATTCAATGTATTTTATGCCTTAAAAATATGAAAAAAATATTCTTTATTTCTCTCGAAAAATTATTTTATACTTCTCAATTTCTTTCACCACCATGTCGTGTATTTTTTTCCGGACCAGAAATTCTTTAACAGTGAAAATATTTCCTTATTACTTTCTAATAATACAGATTTTTAGTCCATTTTTAAGCCGTTTATGTTGAGTCAGTTCACGTTTCTGACTTAGACTACCTACATGATCACATTTTTATTGGTATTCTACTCATAAGGTTTTAAACAATTCAGAAAATTGTCGTTCATGATTTTACATCTATCAAGTTGTATTGAAAATACAATACAACATTAAAATCTCCTTTTACCATAATCCTTTTCCAAATTCTCATATGTTCTCTTAGTTCAGGTATCATACAAAGCTTTGTCTAAGTTCAAAGGCAATACTAATATAGCCTCAAATTTGAGGACATGCCATCAAGCCAATCCTCTTTGTAAATACTGCGTTGCTCTTAAAATTAATCCAATTTTTTTTCTTCAAACTATACCTATTAATGCTTAAAGTACGGTTTACTTATATCCATACAATAAACAACAGTTGCAAACTTTCGACTCACTGGCTAATCAAAGCTTTATAATCTCCTAAATTAGTTGTTCATATATCGTTCAACCCCTCACACATTGCATACCATTTCTCCAGCGCACGAGCTAATTATCGCTACGATAATGGAATAAACTGGCTGACTTGCTGTTTACCCATTAATCCTACTTGGTCAGTCTGATAATTGAGAAAGTTCCATATAAATCTATTTTTCCAGTATAATTTGGTAGACTACCGTTTTGAGGTAGAATTTTGATTTAGGCACAGACTGCAAATTGCTATATTTCTTAGTCTCGCTCATCAAGACAAATCCTGACACCCCACACTACAATAACCTTTTCCTCAAACTCGAATAGTTTCTAACTCTCTTCCTCCAACCTTTGTTTGGTATCCTTTTCCTGCCCCTTCCTCGCTTGTCTAACATTCTCTCCTCCATCACAGTCTTCAGCATTCTATCTCCAATCAAAATCATCTAATCCTTTTTTCCTGACTCCTTTAGATTTCTGCCAAAAATCCCCTTTCCTCTCCCACTTCGTAATTTGTTTTTCATTCTGCCCATTTTACTATTTCTATCCGTCTTCGCACCCAATTTCAATAGCCTCTAATCTATACTTATCATATTACTTCAAAGACCATGTTCCTTTGCCGTGCAAAAATCCATATAAAAGTTATGACGAACCGTTTCTTATTAATTGTTTCTTCTCCCTCAACCATCTCCCCCGTGTCTCTTCCTTGTGAACTCTTCTTTGCCTAAAGCAAATTTTGTTCTTATCCCCCGAATACTGTGACCTTTTCGGTGCAGAACATTTCCTTGATAGAAAAGCCTACCTCTTGCTCTAGTTTATAATCTTCTATGTTAATATTTAGCTTATCCTTACTCATTCTTGAAAACCGCTATGCCTTTCGCACATACCTTTCATACTGATTTTCTTGTGTGCTAAATAATGACTATAGCCCCTTGGCTGAGGTTTTCTGCCTACTCCAGAAATTATCGTATAGTTATTGTTAACATTTAATGTTATGCTTTGTCGAGCACTTTTTTAACGAGTTTTTAACTGAAAAAACTCAACATCAAAAATGGAAAACGGAGAATTAATAGTTAAAGTAATCGAACATTTAAAGATGGTTGTATTCTCCCGGAACAGAGAATGTGCAATAAAAATTAAAATAAGCATTTTAACATACGATATAAAGATAAATGGAGATGAAATTGACTTGCTCTGCAGCTACTATATATTTTTTATTTAGAAGATGTTTTGGTATCCTAGACTAGCGTGGGCCACGTTGCTTACACATAAAGTATTCACTTTTGTGATGAGGAAGCGAAGTTTAATTGTTTATGTTCGAGTGGACGTGAAGGGAATACTCTATGAGGAGAGATAAGATTAATATGTTTTATCCGCTTTTTTGCCAGAATTAATGACATTCGCTGGCCATTTTCAACTAAGAAGGCTTTATTTATGAAGTGTTGACCAGATACAATCACAGAAAACATTCGTTTTCACTGTTGAAATTTGTGGTTGGAGATCAATGGATAACATTTTCTAGGGAGAAATATAAGCTTTGGGATGTCTTTTAAATAGGGATGCTTAAAAATAAGAAATAAAATAAGATACGTATAATTTCACATTAGAGGCAAAACTCATAACGAGCACTTTTAAAAGAAGAAAAGTGGAACTAGTTGGATAGACAGTATCTGCAGATGGAGTGATCTACTTACAAATACAATGAGAGGGAAATTCCAAAGAGAAAAATAAAGGGAATGATGTACAGATCAAATTAAGTAAGTGAATAATCACGGGATAAGGGAAAATGAAGATCTGCATGCGATTCATTTAGGGATTGATAGATTCCATACTTCGTTTGACAGAAACTGAAATAATTGAATAAAATTATATACACCACTTGGTATAAACCCTATAAAGATCTGCAACGCGACTCCTAAAAGTCCTTTAAAGCTATTTTACCTCTTTATATTACAAATTTTTGTTGTCTATTTTAGTTTGGAATCAATTTTGACTTTTTCCTTCGAAACTTCTTACCCCCCTTTGTTTAATTCATCCATTTCTCTGTGTCTTAAATTTCTTCATCCTGTGAGATTGCTCCTTCTAATGTGTTCCCTTCATCCCATCCTAGATAGTAGACGTTTTTTGAATACGGGGAACCAGTTTCTGAAACTTTGAACTACAACTGAAGTTATACACACACGAAATCAGAACGTTATGGAACAAAAGAAGAAAAAATTATTCTTTGGTTAATAAGAGTTATAAAGAGTAATTTTACACATATTTCAATGGCATTTGAAAAAGGAATTAACGTGTAATATTTCTTGTAAAATATATAAAGTGAACTTTGGCGTATTAGCTACAATTTTGTACCATTCGTATTTGGGAGTCCCTTGGCGAAAAAGTGATCGGTCCCTATCAGTTCTTAATTACCGCAAAATAAAGCGATATCTGTATTTACCGGACATCGATTGTCATTATTTTATTAAATGTCAATTTTAGGAGACTTGTAAGATAAAGAGGACTCAAAGGTGGTCTTATGTAATCCATGGAATTATATCGTTTGATGTGATGTTGCTAATATAATCCTGAAGGAACAAATTTCTATAAAAATACTTGATAGACTCGGTAGAATACATACAGTTAAGATACCATTATACTTGTAGAGGTGGAAGTTTGAAAAAATATGTGAACATAAAGAAGAGAAACTGGAAAGTGCGGTACGTGTAAAACAAATGGACTACAAATATTCGAATTTAAAAGCTAACGGATGTATTCATTATTGGCCAGACCGCATATTAAAAAAGTCCCTTAAAATTAGGCTTCAGGGCAGCAAGATTTGATTAATAACCTTAGTTCATAATCACCACTGATTTCAATTCGTTAAAATAGCTATGGACGAAATGAAAGCATGGCACGATTAATAAAAGGGTGCCGTTTTACGAATAAATGTTATAGGTTAGCCTTAACCAACGAAAAAACCCGAAGAAATGATTCTGATAACAATTTACGTTGATAGGAAGAAACACAATCAAACGTTAAGGGAATTAAATGCAGGAGCCAAAATAAATAACCTATTTCCCCTTGTACGTTGTCTCGATCACAGTGGAAAACTTTCAAAATAGGCCATCATAAACTCGAATTGAAATTTTGCCTAAAATTCATCCAAAATTACTGGTTACAATACTCATTTTTGCAATCCCAGTCATAAATCCCCGTAGGATTGCACAGATTGATTACTTAGGTGGACACACAGGCACTTTCATCATTAAATTTTCTTTCCGTTGTGAGGAAATATGTTACATTAAACATGTATTATTAGATTAGCGAGTGATCACTATCTACTTTCAGTCCGAGTATATTTTGGTTCACATTCACGCAAACAACAGGCAATGGCTCCTTTGGTATGAGAATTTTTATTCATACTTACTAATTGACTAATACTAATTGGCTAATTGACCAGATTTTAATGCTATTAAAATGCTGGAAAATAATACTCCCAATGATACTAAAATGGCCAGGAAGTTTTCACCGTTATTAAATATTTGAACTATATATTTTATTAAAATAATTTTAGGTTATTCAGACGAAGATGCTGCATTATGACTATCGAGCAGAGGAGGAGCTTAGTGATAAGATAACTCGGCTGCCGATTTGAGAGTTTTGAGTGCAAAACTGGTCAAGAAATATTACCCTGTTGTCTCAAACCTCAAGTAGTATTTGTCGAATTCTAAAATTAAGCAGCTGGTAATCTTCATCGGCGGTGTATGTTTCACAAATCATAGGGGGTTGGGACGATGTAAGTTCTACAGCCGTATATTGAACCTCGTTGGCTGCAGCTGTCGATTCATGAATGACGAATTTCTCTTGACAGTTATATTGATAAGAGAATGATTCCGGAATACTTTGCAAATAATACCTTCTGGTGATGAATATATACATAATATAAACATATATATTTTTATATGTATATGTGTGTGTGTGTATACTGTGGAGAAAATGATTTGAAAAGCATGGGAAGGACTGGAGATAGGAAAGAAAGTCAACGGGGAATTCGTACAATCAATTAGGTTTTCTGATGGCCAACCTTTAGTTTACCAACACGGTCAAAATAGTGGGATCGTAAGGTGAATTATTGCACTAGGTAAAGAGACTTTCACAAGGAGGAGGGAATTAATGACAGGGACGTTGAGTAAGAATGTTGAGAAAGACTCGTCAATACTTTGGAGCTATGTTGGAGCTGGACTATGGAGCGTAGTTACGTACGGTGCTGAACCATGGTCATTGAAATAGGATGATAGGTTGTGTTTTGTTAGGAGAAACAAAATTTTTATTTTTATTTGGTCGTTGTCTCCATCTAAAACCCCACCATATGGCGAATAAATATTTATTCACAAGGATACAGATATAGGAAAATGGATAGAAACATATTATTACTCACTTCTACCGTGTTTGTCTTGTGTTGTACCATGTTTCTATCCATTTTCCAACATCTGTTTCCTTGTGAATGAATATATATATATATATATATATATATACTAAATAGGAATGGATTGGGGGGACAGGAGACTGATCCGCAACCTGTACATGTCTCAGACTGCTCAGGTGCGAGTGGGGAACGGAGAGTCCGGATGGGCAGTGTTAGGAAGAGGTGTAAGGCAGGGTTGCCCATTGTCACCGGTACTGTTCAACGTATATGTAGAGGAAATGATTAAAGAGGCATGGGAAGAACTGGAGGTAGGAATGAAAGTCGGAGGGGAATTCGTAAAATCGGTTAGGTTTGCTGATGACCAAGCATTAGTTGCTCAGTCAGCCAAGGGGTTGCAAGCATTTTTGAGTGAATTGGAGGTTCAGTGCGATAAATATGGGATGAGAATCAATATTAATAAAACAAAGGTTATGCGATTTTCCAGAAAAAAAAGGCTAAGCTAAATATTAAAATAGGCGGGGAAAAAATAGAGCAGGTACAACAGTTTACATATCTCGGAAGTGTTTTGGACCAATACGGTCAAAGTGGTAGGGACGTAAGGAGAAGAATTGCGCTAGGCAAGGAGGCTTTCTCAAGGAGGAGGGAATTGATGACGGGGACGTTGAGTAGGGATGTTAAGACAAGACTCGTAAAAACTCTGATATGGAGCGTAGCTATGTACGGCGCGGAAACGTGGTCGCTGAAGCAGGAGGATAGACGTAGATTGGAGGCTTTTGAAATGTGGGTGTGGAGAAGAATGGAGAAGGTGAAATGGACCGAAAGGAAAACAAATGAGGAAGTACTAGAAATGGTGGGGGAGGAGAGGGGTTTGTTGAGAGAAATCCTATGGAGGCAGGAAAAATGGATGAAAGGCGTATTGAGCGGTAGTGGAATGTTGAAGAGGGTAATAGAGGGGAGAATGTTGGGCAAGCGAGGTAAGGGTAGGAAGAGGATAGGGATGTTGGACGGGATGAAGGGAGGAAAGAAGTACACCGAGATGAAGAGGGACCTGATATAGATTAGTTTGCTAGGTGGGGAGTCACAAAATGTTTACTTGATAGTTGTGTCCATCCAAAAACCTACCTTAACCGGTAGATTACCTAATAATAATATATATATATATATGCGGGTCGCGGTGGTCTAGTGGGTAGAGCGTTGGACTACTGACCGGAGGGTCCCGGGTTCGATTCCCGGGCAAGGCACTTTGGGCACCTGCAGCTCCACCGAAGCTGGTTGATTTATCGGGTACCAGGTCTTCCTGGGAAACCATAACCGGCACAGGGAAAGGAACTGGCCCCCCTACCCTGATGTGTGAATATTCACACGCCGGCGGGCTTGGTACACGGGTGAGCTCTACCATCACCTACTAAACCGACCTTCGGGTTGATTATGTGTTTATTAATCCGAAGGTGGTAAATCTGGCGAATAGGGAGCATGAGGTAGCAATTCAAACCTTAATTCATGACTTTTGGCCATTACAATAACGGGTTTGTGAGCTAGCGCATTGTCTTAATGAAACAACACTTTCTTCTTAGCCAAATGCGGCCGCTTTTGCTTGATTTCTTCACTTAAATGTTGCAATAAGTTCGTAAAATAAATGCAATGAAAAGGATTTGATCACATAACGATGACCAATTTTCTTCATTTTCACAAATTCAGTGAAAACGTTTAATATTGAATGTGCCAAGCAAATACTAAACAATTTAGCGTCTTCAAACTTGAGACATAAGCTTTATAGGTTGCATACTTTCTAATACAATGATATTTTTCAAACAACTACCGCCATCTCTAGGTCAGACCGGGTACTTATGGGACCACCGTCGTACATACATGAGGTTTTTTGAAATTCATTACAAAAGTTTCTACCCTTAATTAAATGAATATATTTTTTATTGAAACTCTTTCTCTCCTAAATAATAACGGGTGTATGCAGCCATTTAGTGATATCAGTACAGGGACACCCGTGAAAGTATACGTGATGAGATATCTTTTGGCTTCGTACACTTCGCAAATATTAAATTAGAAGTGCTATTTTTGAATATTTGTTCGTTTTATTTTTGTATGAGATTTGTAATATAGAAAATAATAACTATTAATTCAATGATAACTGGATGTACGAGTATGATTCCCACGGCACGGTTTTTTGGAATGTTTTGCGCCGGAGAAACAATGGGTTTGAGGAGTTCACTTTGGTCTCACGTCGAGGTCTCCATTCATTTCTAAGAGCACACGCGTTATTAAAACTGCCGTGACAGGCCTAAATGTACGCATAAGCGTGCGCGTGTGCAAAAATGTATTTGGGCGCTGAAATTACACGCTGCAGCAGCATTTCATTTGAGAATAAGAGAGGAATGGAGAGGAATATTGGGCGCCCTGTTCAGCCGCCGGCAGAATTTGTGTCGGCTTATATTTTTTTATTTTAGCGCTCGCACTTCAGGGGGCGCTCAAATTTTATTCCCTTGCGTTCGACGTCCCCTCGCCTCCATGGCCATGTATATTTTCGTACCATCGGTACGCTTGCCGTCAATTCGCGTGCATTCATCGATTGATAACACGAGAAGGAGATTGCCCCGCGCCAAGCGATTAAACTGAGGCCATCTTGGAAATTTCGAATTCGTCGGCCCTAAAAAATTGAAAATGATTTATTAAAATACAATTGACTTTTGATCTTCTATTTTCGTAAAACCACAAGGTAAATTTCGCCCCTGTGCGTCGTACTGAATGTTTTAAATCCTGCAGCGCCGTTTCTGTACTACGTGAGCGACTGAATTGATCCAGGCTTCTCGATTCCATTGAAGGCTTACCGTGCATCCCGGTGTAAGCTTGTTTTGACCCCTGGGATGGTCAGAACAATCGAAAAATTCTATGGAGTTGGTAGGATTTCTTTACAATAGAATCATTCCGAACAGGTTGAAATTTCAAATTTCGAAAACATCAGCCGTATTGATTGAATTAATGATCGGATAGCACTTACCATGCGGTGTTTTTTCTAGAAATTTCTCATCATGCCTCAACATGATGATGCATTTGTAGATATAAATATTTTAAAATTTTATTGTCACTTTTACGAAAGATAAAAATGAAGGTAAAGAAAAAAAGAAAAGTCTTGGAACAATATGATATACATACGTGTATCATTATACTCGGTATTCTAAGTGCATATAACACGTATTTTGATGAGAGTTCCTAAATAAATTTACTAACTTTTCCAAATTTAGTGAACTGGAAACTATAATTCAATAATGACCATATAGTATGAAGCGTGAACCACACATTTGTATCTAATAAATATACCTAGGCATTAAGGGTGAAATTTAATTATAAATTAATAGGTCTAATTTATAAATATTCATGTGATTTACATGTGAATTAACATTAATGACAACTTTTAATTAATTACAAGTCATCCTTAAGCTTATAGACAAATTTCATGGCTAATATTTAGCGAGTGGAATAGAATAAAAATTAGACATTTGTTTTTAATTTAGTTGCCGGACCATAAGAATTTAGAAACAGGAATTGAAGTAAAGTGCGTTGGAATTTTCTTCTTCTATTTGCAATTGACTTGATTTACATTCCAAATAACTTGTAATTATTCTATGGTATTAAGAAAATTTTGTTATATTTAGAACAATGCGGTGCACCAGATTGCCAACTCCATCATTTCAAGGGACATTTCGGACACAAACTTATAGAGCGCCGCTCGAGAGAATGCAGACGATTTGGTCGACGAATGCCATGTGAAAGCATTGAGTCTTCCTCTAAAATTTTCCGACGAATGGAAAATCTGAGGGAACGAATCGCCTGATTTGTATAAAGCAATCCACACAGTCATCACGCTTGCGCGCCCGTAGTATCTGCAAACGGGAAAGCTCTGGGATAAAAAAAATATATTATCATCGGACTAGTAGTGATACAGAAAAACATGGTCGCGGGATAAAACTATTCTTTCCCATACCTCCCAAAGAAATGCGCTCCGTGTTTTGGGATCCGGATGTCATAGTTATTCACTCGGAATCATTTTTTTCCTCCCGCGCCGTCCGGATCCACGGGATGTCCTGCAGACCGTGCGAATTTTCCGAGGGAAGATGTAATTGGTAGGGATGGAAACAAAGTGACGTGAGTTCATTCGGAGTCAAATCACATTAGGATCACCCAGGTTCAGTTTTAATCCTCTTTTGGCCTCCAATTTTGATCTCACCTCTATGCATTTCGGCTTTTTCCTCTTCCAGCACACAGCGTCCCTCCCCACTCTCATGGCCTCATGCCGCATTACAATCTCCCACCCCACTCCACGAACCACCTACTCCCTCTCCTCTCACAGCATCCCTCCCATTTCCATCTGTGCCCTCACTCTTTCCCTGTTTTCAGTCTCTCTGATCCAGCTCTCTTCCCATCATCCCTCCTCTTTTCCCTACACTATACGTACTTCCTCCCTCCGCTTCAACTGTCTCCTTTATCTTCAATCTCTCTTTCGTTTCCCTTCGCTTTGGTATTTATTGGCTTACAGGTAATGTAATTATTATCCATATTGAATAGAATTTCTTGCATTGATTTTTTAAGGAGACTAAAAAAATGAAATTCTTATTATTTGTCTCAAATTCTTAATCTTTGCTAATCTTCGAAAACGTTCTAGGTGATCATCTCGTTCTTATAACAGTACACTCTACGAGCTGCGATATTTTCACGAAAGCACGTATCGGACTTCATGATATAAGAAAAGAATATAAATCACTGTCATCTTTTTTCGTTAAAATTTGGCCATAGTCAAGCATGTTTAATTTTGTTGCTACTTATGTATTTTATAATTGTAGTATAATCTTCATCATATACAGGTATCCTGTATGATATAGAAAGAATTACCACATTCAATACAACATACAATTGCAGAAAATCTTTATCATATACTATACTGATATGATCTTAATTTCTAAAATAGTAGTATAAATTAAAAATTTATAAATGGAATACTCTCATTTTCCCTGCTATGCCAGTCATTTCCGGCTTGAGAGCAGGTGCCACATAAAAAATGATTGCTTTAAGTGTTGCAATTATAATGCTACATATATTGTATCACGTTTTCTTCTAAGCCCTAATTCATTCTATATGATAGCCAGTCTTTTATTCTCCCTTTCACAGCGTTTACTGACTGTAATATTCTCAAATATTTAGGTATTTAATTAAAAATTAGAGGTACAGTAACCTTCAATTTACTTCTGCCTTGATTCTTACAAAATTGTTTTGTTATATACTTAATATTGTACCTTAATGATAAATCCTTTTTATTTAAATCATGTATTATATACTTGTCATAAAAATAGTTTCCTATTATGATGGCATATCTATACAGCCTGCCTATTGGTAGAATTCCTAATTTTTGAAGGATATTTCCATCTAGAATATTTATATTTATTCATCTAGCCTCAGACATTTCCTCTTGGATTTTTGCTGTTTATTTTTAGTATATTAATTTCTGTAGAACCAGTGAATCCCCAGACGGTTATATCATATCTTAAAATACTCTCGTCCAGGTCAAAGTGCACTATTTTCATGACATTCAAACTTAGAAAACTGGTAATGAAGTGAACTTGACGAAGGATGTAATTTAATTTTTTATTTATTTTTAAATGATGTTCACCAAAGTTAACATTGTGATCAATGAGTATCCACAAGTAATTATATTTATTTACTTGCTCCAGCATGGGGCCATTACAGTTATTGATGGGGTAATGTAAACAAAAATGTGAATGAATATGTAATTGAATATCTATGACGTCTAGAGGAAGTGAATACAGAGGTTTTGTGTTTCACAACATGACTTTGGATTTTTCTTATTAATAAGGAGATTATTAGCATACCCATTATCTTAGCCATTTACTGATATTATTTAAGTCAAGTTTTATCCCCTAAATGGCTGATTTTAGTACCCTATGCTTCGATTTGAGTACTGTATCATCAACGTACAATAACAACTCTCAGGAATCACAGAAGTTGAATATAACATTTATACATTATATATTTTGAATAGTTAAGGGCCAAGAATCGATCATTGTGGCACACCTGATTCTATCTCATGATCTTCACTACACATATATTATTATATTCATGATATAAATTAATGCAATTAGATTCCTCGTCAGGTAGAAAGGCGATGTTTCACACCGTCGCGAATGAGTTTTCCCCATTATGATTTACATGATAGTATCTAAAGTCTTAACTTTTAGAATATACAGATGAATACTACCTATGGAAAGAAACCATTACAAAAAAGCTATCTGGGATTTATAGGCTTAAATTTCTCATTTAACTGAAACAAAATTTTTATTAATTTATTAACGATACACCTCATATCGAGTGTGGTAGTTTTTTTATTTCCCTCTTGGTGTACAGTTTGTCACACTAATTAAATATCTAGTAGAGTTCAACGATAAACCTCATCAGTACATGATTAAAAGATTAATTTTTTGTATTTATAAATGAAAATTTTGAAGCGTATTTTGTTTTGTTTGTTCTTCAATATATAATAAAATAAGTTAATTCCAATTATATATATGGTTCCGAAAGTCTTGGTAAAGCATATGTTCCTACATAATGAAAAAGATTCATTAAGGTTTTTAATTATTCACCTGTGGTAACGGTCATAATTTACTCAACTATCAATATGATCAAAATAAGTAACATATAATTTCTAAAATTCAAATATAGATTAATAATGTCATTTTTTTCAATCCAAAACCGGTACTAATATCACGTAAAGGAATACATCTGTGGAGAGTAGAAATTTTCTTTTTAAAAAGTGCCTAGACACTGAGTAGTATTGTATTTCAAGTTAAGTTATTTATGGCCTAAAATGTGGTATACTTGATCTGAAAATATGACTGAAAATAAAATTCATGTTCAATAAACTTTGCGTTTGGAAGCATCTGAGATTTAGCTGCATTGCCGAGAACCGACTATTGACCGGAATACTAATATATTTTCATAGAATTATTGAACGTTCGTTATGTGGTAATAGTTTTCTCCGCCAGATATCTCACTTCGGCGATTATGCTATCGCCTCATTTTTTTCTCTTACCCATAGTTGCGCTCACCTCTTTCCTCACCGTACCACTCTCCCCGACTCTCCCCTCACCTCTCTCTCCATTCACAATTTCCATTTGCACTCTGTTGAAGCTCTTGCTCGCAAACTCGGTCACATTGAAATCATCCCGGCGCGCCACCGATAGGGTGAACTGTGAGGAACGGAGGGTGGCAGGCGGCGGCTTTCGGGGTTCGCACCTCCATACGAGTCCTCACAATTCCTCTTTCCCGCGCACACACACTTTCTCCCTCCCTACTCGAATCGGAAGAGATACGGGGGGGAATGGGAGGGAAAAAATACGCCCGAGAATCGGTAACGTTGTTGAAAAAAGTCACCCCATCTCTCTCCCCTCCCCCCCTTTCCGCCCCCCAGCCCTCACGACCCTCTCATACCAATTTGCATCGCATTAAAGCGCACGCCATCTCGCGAAGTTTTGGGCATATGTTGGGGCAAATTTCATCCGTCAAATTATCGCCTGGCCACCCGTTGTTTCGTCCGGATTTTTTTTACGTGCAAGGATATTAACGGGGAGATCAAAGAGTGTTGGGGTTAAAGGCATCGAGAAATTTTTTTGGTCAAATCGATGCTGGAAATTGTTTTATGAAGAAAATTCGTTCCGATAGAAAAGCGCACGTCCAATCTGAATATGAAAGATTTCGATGAATAATGGAAAATTTGAGAATGCACAATTGATAGGTGCTTTTTAGCTTTGAGGAAGAATAAATACTCTCAATCGTTATTTAAAAGTTTTGCAAAAATCATTTCGAAAAGTCATTCCGTCAAGTCAGCCTTAATTGTTTTATTAATTATCTTTTCAATAGCAGAAATTCATTTAACGATATAGCGAAGCATTTTCTTTTTATGTTCAATTTGGCGATCACTGGGGGCATATACATCTACGATGTATAGATATTCTACAATGACATGCCTGTTTTTCTAGAATTCAGAGAGGCATGTGTCGATACAATGCTTCCCACCTCAGCGGAGAATCTAGTTCCCTGCTGAACCAGACTATCTGTTTGTGCTCCAAGGTTTGCTAAATCAGTTTACTTTGCCTAATGCAATTATATTACGTGATATTCTGTTTGATAGCAAGGGTGTAATAGCAATATAATTGGTAAATGCAGAGCATTAGAGGATGAATGAAGTAGATGTATCAACATGTATTTCAACAGGCATACGCGGGAGATTCATTTCACATGCCTGACTAGACGTAATGCATACTCAGTGCAAAATACATTATAAAGTCATTCACTCCTAAAAAAATGAAGGAAGTTACATGTAAGATAGTGACTCTGGAACAAATGTGGTGTGAACTCGAAATCAATGGGATGGTCTCTGAGTCTTTTTGATTATAATTTTCTTTTTTCCATGATAATGTCAAATTTAAGGGAAATATTCGGTGTGAATGTGCAACATTGCCTTCGCAAATTTTAATAATTATTTGAAAAGTTTAAATTTAAGTCAGCAATAATTTATTTTAAATAACAATATGAAAAAATAATTTCCCTCTTACCAATGGTTACATTTTAAATTTTAGGAAACCAAATGGTATCAAGCGAGGAGAAGGTTCAAAGGGTTATCTCTCTTGTTACTGTGAAGACTGGGATTTATTTTTTTACATGAGGAAAACACTTGTTATTTAACAGGATTAATAGTAATTTTTCTGGAAATCCGAATATTTAAACAGTGAGGGTTTAGTATTACTCAAATTTCAAATCGCCATAGATTGAAAATGCTGATAAATGTTTCACTGTGGAGAGTAATTTGTACGGAATGTTAAGCTGGCCTTTGGGGCAAACTGAATGTATTCCTCATAAAAAGGTAGTACTATACATCTAGCTATCTTCTTTTGTATTAAACATATTGATGATTTGCTTCAATGAATGATATTGGCTTCGATGATATTGATGATTTGCTTCAATGGAACTACCATCTCTCCAAATCATTACAATATTTCGTCTTCACTTCCCAAGAGTAGAGTGGATTTATGATAGCCGAGTGAATGTATGATATTGGATACACCGCGGGACATATATACATTTCAGAGTTGCATACGATAGTTACATACTAAATCACGCGATATCAGATCATCATAGATCAGCGGAATCTCTTATTTAAAAAACATGCACTTAACTTGATGTGATATGATATTTGATTGCATCAAGATCACAACAACTGGCGATCTCCTTGTAATGTTACTGAGTAAAGGATAGGAATATAACTCGATGGAATATCTAGATTAAGAAAAATCGAGCTAACGAAACTTTAAAATTTTTGTTTATAAAAAAAGGAACTTTTTTCACAACTCTCAATTTTAGCGGTGCATTCATGGATTGAATTTCAGTGACCACATTATGAAGGGAATGCATCAGCAATTTGGAATAGATTTCCTGTAAGAATTTCTTATTTCGTACATTGATCGGGTTTTAATGGCAATTTATGGAAACATAAACAACATGCAAGACGTTATATATTTATTACTTTCTTTGCATGGACTCTCTTTCAAATAATGCATGCGCTTCTCACGCGAAAAGACGTGTCTGGAAGAAATTTTAGGTCATTTTCTCAACAAAAATATGTAAATGTTATAAATAAAACATACGAGTTGTAGATATCGAGTCTTTATCAACTTTGAAAAAAAGTACTTCCAATTAAATGCAATGTATTAAAGTATGAAATTTTGTTTAAGTAATTATCTAAGAGATTCAGCTACCATAAATTATGTCTAAAGTCATAATTACCTCTCTTTTTCCATGCTCAAGATCCACGTAAATTACAATTATACTTTGATGCAATTGAAAACAATATGATGCACATATTTTTTGCTTCAAAAGTAATTATTATTCAAGAATTTCGTACATTTTTCTAACCAGAGGCATTATGTTTTAACTAGCTGAAATTTTTGAGTTCGCTCAGAAATGTTTTGCCTTTTGAGTCATGCGATATAATAGATTACGTGTATTAAAAATGTATAACATGAGAATACATTAGTTTGAATATAATATTCCATAATAATGTGCTACAAATAGTGAAAAGAATGTCATCCCATTTTCCTGTTAGATAAAAATCGTACACCCACTTACCAGTTTTCCTCCAATCCATGGGTTAGTAATTGGAAAATGGAGCAACTCATAAAAAAGGCATTTGTTTTATGATACTTCAATTTAATTTGCTTTGCTAATACCCCCAAAAAGAGATAAAAGGATGGTACGAGCACGAGAATTCATATATATATATATATATATATATATATATATATATATATATATATATATATATAATTTAATATGAATTTAAAACAGCCTCTCCGATTCGATACAATTTTTTTACTTGGATTTTGATTTTACCATAAAATTTTTTATTGTCAATTTCAGGATGTTAAATGGTCCACAAGATCAACTGTGATTAATTTTCATATGTAATAGGGATGAATTGAACCCAAAATTTGATTGAGACCTGAATTCCAACGTTTTGGGCGAATTTAATTCCCTTTTTCATAGAATCGGAAATTCTAAATTTAGTATTAATTCAGAATAGAGACACATTGAACACAATAGGATGTATTTGTTTGTTTCATTGAGTTTTAGAAAGCGGAAATCAGAGAAATTTGTAAGAATTAATACATATTTTGCAGAAAATAAAAGAGTTGAGTAATATCCGTAACCTAACCTGTACAGGTCTCAGGCTGCTCATGTGCGAGTGAGCGATAGGGTGATTGACATTTTTTGGAAGAACAATAAGACGCCTGTCCATATCACCGGCGCTTTTCAATGTATATATGGAGGATAATGCTGAAGAGGCATGGGAAGAAGTGGAGATAGGATTGAAAGTTGACGGAGAATTTGTAAAATCAGTTAAGTTTGACCAAACTCTGGTTGGTCAGTCAGCCTAGAGGTTGCAATCATGGCTGAGTGAATTGGAAATTCAGTGCGATAAATATGGGTTGAGATTCAGTATGAATGAATAAAAAAAAGGTAATGCGGTGTTCCAGAAAGAGAAAGGCTAAGCTAAACATTTAAATAGGAGGGGAAAACTAGAGCAAGCGGAACAGCTTACGTATCTCGGAAGTGTTTTGGACCAACATCGTCATAGTAGTAGGGACGTAAGGAGAAGAATTGTGCTAGGCTAAGAGGCTTTCACAAGGAGGAGAGAGTTAATGACAGGGACATTGAGTAAGAATGTTAAGAAAAGACTCCTCAAAACTTTGCTTTGGGGCGTAGTTATGTACCGTGCGGAAACATGGTCATTGAAGCAAAATAATTTGGCATATTTTATAGGCTTTAGAAATCTGGGTTTGGAGAAGGATGAAAAAATTAAAAGGAAGGAAAGGAAAACCAACGAAGTGGGAGGAGAGAGGGTTGTTGGGAGGAATCCAAAAGAGGCAGGAAAGATGGATGCAGGGCGTTTCGATTAGCAATGGCATGTTGAGAAGTGTGATAGAGAGGAGAACGTGGCAAACGAGGAAGGGGCAGGACTAGGATAGGCCTATTGGGCGGAATAAGAGAGGGCGAAACAATGTAGATTTGGAGAAGGGATTCAATGTAGTTTCGAATATCAGTCTCTTTTTTCCTTGTTAAGGCAATTGTGTATCGTTACTGTACACTGTGTCCATCCAAACTCTGCCTTAACTGGTAGTATAACAATAATAACAATTTTGGAACCTAAATTATACCAAACTGATTAAATATATTCGGAAACAACCCTGGTAACTAATATCTTCAGGTAGTGATACTGTGTTAACTTAGGAAGATTGGGTTTTACTAGTATTTTACCATTTGACAATAACAAAATGTACTTCTTCGTGCTTAAAATAGCCACTCTTCAGGATTTAAAAATTATGCAATTCTTTCAAATAAAGAACCCAATTTATCGTCCACTGAATTGTATTGAGGTACGACTAGTTTCAATGCTGAAGTTTCATCAATAGGCAATTTCGAGAATGGTCTTACCTTAATAAAACTAGTGGATATTTACAATATATTCCTTATTACAATAGTATTAAATTTCACATAGTTCAGCCGGAAATCATAAATTAATTATACAGTCAGAAATAACATAGCTCAATCTATTTTCTAAATTAATATCCGCACTTCAAGTATACCGGATGATTTTTTAGCCCGGCAATAATAATTAGAGTAATTTGCGTTCAGTAAAATTTTATACCCTTTTTTATTCATACATTTATCGGAAGAGATGCTTCATTCTGTTTTCTTCGAAAATAATGTGAAGGAAAAGGTATACCTTGTATCTGTCTCTTAACATGTTCATAGAAAATCCATGAGATAGCACTCGTAGTATCGGATAAGATTTTCTTTTAGAAAGCTTTACCTCTCACTAAACCGCTGCTAAAGTTTCAGTTATATCCATCGTGTGGTTGAATTTTCATAGTTGATTGAATCAACAAACTGTTGTTTAATTAGAACAATGAAAAAAGTAGTTTCTTGCTGTGATTAAGCACAGGGTTAGCACCAAGAGATAAAAGCAGAATTATATGAAGTTCATGTCACACCTGCCCTTATATTTGCGACTGTTTACAATTGGATGAATGAGTTTAAACGTGACAGTACATGGTGAACGTCGTTCGGGACGTCCAGTGGAAGTGACTTCATCCGAAATTATTAACAATATTCACGATATGGTTTTGAGTGATCGACGAATCAAAGTTAGTGAAATAGTTGAGGTCACAGGCACATCACAATGTACAGGGTTTTCAATTTTGAACAAAATATTGGGCGTGAAAAAATCTCGGCGAGATGGGTGCTGCGTTTGCTCTCGGTGGAGAATAAACGCAATCGTTTGGTTGACTCGGAAGCTCGTTTGGCGTTTTCCGTTGCAATTCTGACGAATTTCGGCGTCGATACATAAATTTGAAAAAAATTTGGTTACACTATTTTACTTCAGAGACAAGGGAACAGTCGTTAAAGGGTATAAAGGCGAACCCACTCTGAAAAAAGGCGAAGACGGTAAAATCGGCCTTCAAGGTAGTGGCCCCGGTTTTTTGGGATGCACGTGGTATTATCAACAACGATTCAACGACTCTGTTATTTCCGAACGAGAAAAAATGTTAGGGAGGAAAGCGATTCACGTCAAACAAGATGATCGCCAAAACAAGTGAGAACTATTTTGAGAACCTTCAAAAATCCTACTTTTTGGACGGCTTAAAAATTGGAGAAACGCTGGGAAAAGTATACCGAGCTGCCAAGGAACATTATTTTGAAAAATAAGAGAAATATACCGGAAATAATTTTTTTAAATATTTCAAAAGAACTTATTGAACGTGCATTTTCATATCTTCAATAGCAACAATGAAAATGACTTACTTGCGCCCATTAAATAGTTCTTCGCGCATGTAATCTCATTTCTACTGGTATCGATCCGAGACTTTCCCGTGATATAGCGCTTTGTTCGTTCTTAGCAATTTTTTACGCAACGGATGGTTTTCCTCTGTATTCTGTTTAATTCTAAAATTATGCCAAAACCCAACGCTTGTTTAAAGTGTGGTTTAACCAATGCGAAATAACACCTGCCTTTAAATTTTTTATCCGGACTTTTTCCTACTCTTTGTTTGATTAAACAAGTTTTTAGCGCTTTCCGCAGATTCTCTTAACGTGCCTACGGTCATTTTAAGATTTTTTAGAGTCCTCTTTGTTATTTTTCTCGTGACAGTATTCATTGGTCTGCCCAGTCCAGTCTATAAGTGTACACTCGTATGGATTTATTTTTCTAGAAATTTATTATTGCACGCTTTTTGAGTTTAAACCGCGACTACGAACTGCAGACTATAACATTCCTGAGATCGTAAGAAAGAGCTTTCAGTCGGATTTATTAATTATAATTCGATAGATTTGATTTCAGATGCGGAACACGTATCTCTGAGGCATTCTCGAAATGTCTTCCTTGGAAGTTTTGCAAACTTTATTTTAAGAAAATGTTTCATATTTCAATGGAACGACAATTCAACAATTACCTTTCCGGGTGATAAAATGACAATTCGAACCTTTAACGTACCGTATTTCTCCGTTCTCCATTTCTTTCAGTTTCTGAGTCTTTGAGTTTCTCTCAACAGGTTGCTAGTTTAGATGGTTTGATAAGCTGTTTGATTTTCTACAACAACAGTTATCCCCAAGGCTGCGGAGGCAAAACTTAATAGCGTAACTTTGCTCGATCTTCGATTCCATTTTTTATCGTTCCGCGGTGGGCGCGTAGAGATTTAACTGACGTCCTGCCGCCTTCAAATCGTGGAAAGCACTGAGACTGAATTAGTAGCAAAGCTAAGCGTCCCTCCCACCTACCCTAAGTAATTTGATCCCACTCCAACTAACAGGATCGGCGCGAAAAAGTCATTTGCATTGCTTTTGGAACACATCCTGTACGTTAAGAGGCAGAAGCCAAATGAATATCAATTGATCAATTAATACCCACATGACTTGAAGGTTTCTCAGCCAGGTGAAACTGCTGAGATCACTGATAAGTGTGATTGTATATGAAGCATTTAGTGGATCGACGTTTCTCTTGCCCGATGGTAATCATATTCAGGGGTAAAATCAGTTGCCACTGATTATTTCGTTAAATTATATGGTCGTATCTATTTCTGACTATTATCTTCAGCGAGTTTAGTATTGAAATTTAATTTTAAGTCAGCTTCTAATTGTCGTGCAAACGATAACTCTTGAGGTAGATTTGTATCTTTAATAATGTACGTAAATAAGGACACGGATTCATTACCTGGCAAAGTTGACTTGTCCAACTGCAATGCAAATTCTGTTGTTCTCAGGATGCTGCAATATATGTATTCCACTTTTTCTGACATTTCATCTATCCGCTGTTGAACTGAAGTGTTGTTTAGGGGAATGATTTTTATTGTATCATATGGTGGCTTATGCCGAACAGTAATCAGGACTTCACTTACTGGCGATAAGATGAGTTCTTCACCAAGTGTATGTGGCTTTCCAGATTTGACAATTAATAGCGTAAAAAGCGAAGTATATCACGAAAATAAACGGCCAGTACATTATGTTTTCATGAAATGGTAAAACATAGCTCAAAAAGAGGACTTTTTTTCATACTTCGGATAAAACGATTGAAATTTCCCTTTGCCGGCTAGATATCTACATCTACATAATACCCCGCAAGCCGCCGCAAGGGCGTGTGGCGGGGGGTGTTAGGTCACCACCCGTAAAAGGGGAAAAAACCGCATTCAAATCAACACATACATGCAAACCCATACCCACAGTGGTGCATACAATCATGCAAAAATCCTATCATGTTACACGCATGTAAATACATAACTATCTCCTTTCATTCTTCACGCATGCAATTACATATGCAATCATATAACAAATAATTGCACCTTAGGATGCAGGAAGTAATTTGAATATTGATAATATGAATTCCCAGTTCGCTGATCTAAGGTACGGTTTTGCTGCCATTGTGCATTTCCTTGAAGCATAGTTTTTTCAAACAATTGGTAATATTCACAATAATTATTTGAATGGAAAAGAAAATTTGGAAATATTTCGCCTTCATGAGTAAATAGAGTAGTAAATATACTTATTTACACATTTCCTCTTAATGATATATATTCAAATAAAAAGGTGACCTTGCTATGGAATAAACTTTAATTGAACCAACACACACACAAGTATCCAAAAATTGAACCAAAGTCAACTTCACCGTAACAGTCCCTTAAACTGCCTTTCTTCCTCACATCCATTTTGTGCAAGGTTGTGGAATATGTGATTGCTTGTTCGATAGTGAGACAACTCGATTATCAGAAGTTATTAATAAAAATTCAGCCCGGTTTCCGAGAAGGTAGATCCTACGAGAGACAACTTGCGATTTTTTTTCATTTTTGTTTCGGTTCCTCGAGAAAGAGGAAGGGTTCCAGTGGACGCGGTTTTTCGAGGTTTTAAGAAAGCCTTCTACGATGTGCCGCAGAGTTAACTACTCACATATCTAGAAGCATATGGCATACATTAAAATATCCGGGGTTCGATTAAAGACTTTTTTAATGGTCGGGTTCAAAGAGTAGTGATAGATGGAGTCAGCCCAATTGCAGTAGAAGGTACTTCGGGCGTTCCTCAGCGAAGTGTCATCGGACCTCTTTTACTCCTACTTTAGGTTAACGGCATTGACTCCGTAGTCATAGGAAAGATACGTTTATTTGCCGACGATGCAGTGGTTTACCGTGATATCCGTGATGCTCAGGACATCGCAGCTTTTTCAGATGACCTTAATGCTATAAAACGCTAGTGCGACACTTGGCAAGTAGAATTAAACTTAAAAAGGCGCGTTACGATACATTTTTGAAAAGAGAGCACTTCCCTCCCGAACGCCTACTGAATCAGGGACACCGAAATAGAATGTGTTGACTTAATTAAATACCTAGGCGTTACGCTCCCTCACGATCTCTTCTGGGTGAAACATATGCGGGGAATATGTCGATAAGATAACAAAAAATTGGGATTTATTAGATGAGTACTATGTGAATGTGATGAAAAGGTCAAAGAGAAATGTTATCTGTCGTTTGTTAGGCCTCATTTAGAATATGCTGCAAGTACATGGTATCCTCACGAAGTTGGCTTAATTGGCGAATTGGATTGCGTGCAGCGTAGAGAAGCTAAATTTGTAAAACGTTGTTATGGTGAACTTAGTAGCATATCCAAAATATTAGGCAGCCAGGCTGGGAATGACTCACGGAGCGAAGGTTAAATTACAGATTGCAGCTCTTGCATAAATTGGAAGGAATTCTCTTTAGCAGTGGTGTAGAAAATGTATTATTAACCCTATCGTACTACGGTAGGAGAGATCATGTCAATACAATCAGAGAGATTAAAGATAGAACAGATAGTTTCAAGATTTTATTTTTTCACGAACGACAAGGGATGATAACAACAATGTCCGATCGCGGTAAGGTTATGCTCAGGAAAAAATTAGCCTGGCGTGTATGCACCCCCTGCCGCACACCCTAGCGCTGACTTGCAGGATAGATTATTATTATAAGGTAATCCACCGGTTAAGGTAGGTTTTTGAATGGACACAACTGCTAAATAAATATTTTATAACTCCTAACAAAACACAATCCAGCAACCCATTCTACATCGGGTCTCTCTTAATTCTGTGTACTTCCTTCCTCCCTTCATCCCATCCAATATCCCTGTCCTGTTCCTGCCCTTTCCTCGTCTGCCTAACATTCTCCTCTCTATTACCGTCTTCTACATCCCACTGCCGCTAAAGACGCCTTTTATCCATTTGCACCGGCACCGGTGATGATGGGCAACCCTACCTTACACCTCTTACCTTACCTTACACTGTCCATCCGGACTCACCGTTCCCCACTCCCCTCTCCCCTCTATTACCTTCTTTAACATCCCACTACCGCTCAATATGTCTTTCATCCATTTTTCCTGCCTACATAGGATTTCTCTCAGCAAACCCCTCTCCTCACCCACCATCTTCAGTACTTCCTCATTTGTTTTCCTTTCGGTCCATTTCACCTATTCTTCCATTCTTCTCCACACCCACATTTCAAAAGCCTCCAGTCTACGTCTATCCTCCTGCTTCAGCGACCACGTTTCCGCGCCGTACATAGCTACGCTCCATATCAGAGTTTTTACGAGTCCTTTCTTAACCTCCCTGCTCAACGTCCCTGTCATCAACTCCCTCCTCCTTGAGAAAGCCTCCTTACCTAGCGCAATTCTTCTCTTTACGTCCCTACTACTTTGACCGTGTTGATCCAGAACACTTCCGAGATACGTAAACTGTTCTACCTGCTCTATTTTTCCCCTCCTATTTTAATGTTTAGCTTAGCCTTCTTCTTCCTGGAAAATCGCAAAACCTTTGTTTTATTAATATTAATTCTCATCCCATATCTATCGCACTGAACGTCAAATTCACTCAGCAATGCATGCAACCCCTTGCCTGACTGAGCAACTAATGCTTGGTCATCAGCAAACCAAACTGATTTTATGGATTCCCCTCCGACTTTCATTCCCACCTCCAATTCTTCCCATGTCTCTTAAATCATTTCCTCCACATATACGTTGAACAGCACCGGTGAAAATGGGCAACCCTGCCTTACACCTCTTACTAACACTGCCCATCCGGACTCTCCGTTCCCCACTCGCACCTGAGCAGTCTGAGACATGTACAGGTTGCGAACCAGTCTGCTGTCCCTCCAATCCATTCCTATTTTCGGCAATACAAGCATTACTTTTTCCCAATTAACTCTATCAAACGCTTTTTCAAAATCTACGAAACAGGCAAATACGTCCTGATTGTATTCTATATTCCTCTCGATTAGTGATCTCATTACTGCAATGGCATCCCGCATACCTTTCCCCTTTCTAAACCCAAACTGATCATCCCCTAAGTAATCATTTGCCTTACTCTCTATCCTTTTGTTGATGATCCTGAGAACAACTTTAACTGCGTGGGATATCAAACTTATTGTTCTGTAGTCTTCACATTATGTAGCCTTTACCTTTTTCGGAATAGGAACTAACACTAACCTCACAAAGTCTTCCGCCGAGATTCCTTCCTTTTAGATGCTTCGAATCAGTCCATATAAGCTCTTCTTCCCACATTTTCCTAAACATTTCAGCATTTCCGCAGGAATGTTTTCTAGCCCTTCGGCCTTATATGATTTCATCTCCCTTAATGCTCTCTATCTCATCGTTGAGTATGCCTGGACCTAAGCTATCTTCCTCTACGTCATGTTCCTTTTCAATGTTTTACCTTGTTGGCCTTAGTTTTTTACCATACGGTGTTTCTATGTATTCCTTCCATCTCTCTTGGATCTTTGTGGGTAAACTATTATACTACCCCGTTTATCTTTAACTGTTAGCACAGATCTTCCCTTCTTACTTCCAGATAATAACTTAACCTTGCTGTATGGCACACCAATTTCAACCTTCCCCTGTAAACATTCCATATTCTCGCATTGAGTTTTCCACCATGCTTCTTTTACTCTATGTGTAGCCCGTCTAAATTGATTGTTTAACTCTTTGTACTTCATTTTGCCCAAAACTGTGTTTACATTCTTCCATTTTCTTCTCTCATCCATCTTTGTAATCATCTCGTCCGTGAATGGTTTCCTTATTCTTCTTCTATTAACGGTTCTTATAGTGTCTTTTGTGGCGTTCGGTATAACTAGGGTAGCCTAGACTAGCAGGGTATGTATCAATAAATAAATAAAAGTGTTGACGGAAGATCATAAAGTACTTCAAGTTTCGCGTTATCAGGAATAGTTGGAGTTCATTCTAAAGGAGCCGGACTTTCTAAACTCTGTCGCAACCGGAGACGAATCCTGGATGTTCGAGTACGACCCAGAATCGAAAAGTCAAAGCAGCGAGTGACACACAAAAACAACCCCGTCCTAAGAAAGCGCGAATGAGCAAGTCTCGCATCAAAACGAAGCTCATTGTCTTCTTTGACGTCCGAGGAAGCGTCCATTTTGAGTTGATACCGCAGGGAGAAACTGTCAACATTTTTTCCTGGAGTTACCCAAGAGATTATTGAAATGCTGGGTTGCGCGCGTTAGTGCTGAAATCAAAGGAAGGATTAAGCTCCACCATGACAATGCCCCCAGCCACACGTCCTTCATCGTTACCAACTTCCTGGCTTGCAGCATCACCTCCGGTGGTCCCTTACAGTCCCGACTTGGCTACGTGCGACTTTGTTTTGTTTCTCCACCTTACGAGAGAGCTGATAGGAGAGTATTGGGAGGCCGTGGAAAACATTCAAAAGCATGTTACAACGTTCCTGAGAGAAATTCCCGTCTAGGAGTTTCAGGTAGCTTTCAAGACGTGGCAGACACCTCCGCCAGTATATTGATACACGTGGACAGTATTTTGAAGAATTTAAGCATTTGTACAAGTACGATTTATGTATATATATATATATTCCCGAGAATGCGCATTACTTTTATAGTTGACCCTGTATAGTCAAAAGTTATTCACAGTTCTCATGAATATTGTGTGCTTGTAATGCACTTATCTGGGGCGTTGAAGGAATAGCGTGCAGGTGTAGTCAAATGTCATCTTTACGGCATTTAGAGACATTTTAATATACAATGCAAAAGAAAAATATTTTTTGAAGAATTTATCCGGGTGAGATTTTTCTATTAAAAACTCGCCACTGGAAATCATCACTCCATGGCTCGAGAGCTTTTGGGTGCGTCAAACAACGATCCATCCATATTCGGTCCTGTCCAAGTCTCACTTTCTTCAAATAAATACTTGGTCTGTAAATTTTATTACCAATCCATGCTTTTTTTGACAGATTCCTCTGAGGTCTTCTGCACTTCGTATTTGCCTAGCCGGTTCGGCCTAGCGGTACACGGTCGTGGACGCCGTGTTTGATTTACGCGCTCCGAGGGTTGCAATTTCCGACGCTCAAAAGACATTGTCCGTCCTGCGTAATTGCCTACAGAGGTTAGTCTGCCGGATTGCCGCGTGAATAAAAAGTCCCGGCGACGCGTCCTCCTCTGATTTATCCTTCACCTTCTACGCGCGCAGCAGCCGGACCCCCACTTCGATCCCTCTACGCCCGAGCGATCTTCCCACAAGTCCTGTGGCCAGGCCGGAAAGGAAAGGGGAGCAGGGGGGTGGTGGGGGAGAGAGACATGGAGGGATGGCGAATTCCCCCTGGGGGTCAAACGGAGAGGGATGAGAGGACGTCAGAGTGGGGCTAAAATATTCCAAAAATTCAAACCACCCAATTGCTTTCCACCCATCTTTGGCTGCTCTTCCCTCACCCTCATCTTTTGCCACGCAATCGAGGACCGTACATTCAGCCCAAAAACCCTCCTATCTTTTTACCCTCCCGACCTCCCTTTCCTTTGTCCTACGCCCTGCCATCGAACTCTCACCATTTCACCTTTCCACCTCGCCTTTTTTACGACAAATTCTTTCTGCTCTTCATTTCGTTCACCATCTCTCCTTCTAGTTCTCCGTCAAACGCTAATGAAATTCTTCAACTTATCCGGTAAATATCCTCCCTTATTTTCCTTACATGTTCCCTCAGTTATCTAATCAGCTCGCCTATCTTAATTTTACTCTAATATCAGGCCCGCTGGTTCTTTTAGTTGCACTGATGTGTCTGGTAATCATGAACCCCTTTGAGTCAGTGCAGGAAACACTACCATATCATGACACAAAACATAACCGCAAAGTGAATCCTAACCGCCATCATTCGGATAAGTGAGCAATGAACCTACCTATCTACAGGTATCCTTTTTATATATGATTAACAGGATACCATAAGGTATCCTGTTAATCATATATATGTATCCGATAGCAGATTTTTCTCGTTGTCTTCATAGTAATCTAACTATATTCAAGCAGCAGTATCATTCAAACCCCTTGTCCATATTTTAAGCCTTTACCACTATTTTTTATGTCTATAGGTTTATGTTTTCGGAGCCTCCAGCGGATATGTTTATATCGCTCCAATTAACCCACTTAAATAATCTTTGAGTAAACTCAATATTCACTACCGATCACGTTAGGCCAGGAAGGAGTCTTAGCGATCTTATTCCCGTAGCCGGAAAAGTGCTTCCATCTCACCTTCTTGATTGCTACAGATACTGTGTTAGGTTACACATTTTCCTTGGGATGATATGCTAACTTAATAAGATATAATACTTTTTTATCTACCTAGTACCGATTGTTTTATTGTAACTGGGTCTAGTTGGCAAAGGGTTTAGACTTTCACTCGGAGGTGGACAGACTATGGCAATCTTGAAATGTGTTTCTTGTCCAATTGGATCCACTACTCTTTTTTTACTGAGTGAATTTCTGATAATTGAAAACTTAAGCTGTCCCCATGTCTTTTATAATCGTTGTTATCTTGCAAATAGGTTTAGTCATCATGGATCGCGTAATAACGATGGAGTTTTGTTTGGAATTTTGCGAGTTAATATGTCCTAATTTACCAATAAAATACTAACTTAAACACTTAAATACCAACTTAACACTAAAATACCCATAGCTCAAGTACCTTCTCTACTCATGTTTCAGGAGATCTTGGAAATCGAGGAATTTATTTGGGCAATAGTCCTCTAAGCTTCATGGGTCCACTTTTGTCTTAGATTTCGGGATAAGTAATGAAGCTCAATGAATATACCACACCATATTTTTTAAACTCATGGTCCGGATATGGTATCCCATGATCATCATGAGGCAACATTAATGCTATCGTGTTATTTTAAATACATTTATTGTGTGTAACATGTTTACTAGATGATTATGAAGGGACATTACCAAGTAATATTGAACAGTACAATAGGCACCTCTGCCATACGCTTTGAACAATAAAGAGTCCTTACCGAAACACTCTAAGGCGATCGACTTATTATAATATTGCTATAACCTCGCGCTCGCATTTCATATTTGGTATCCACCCGCGAAGTCATTCTTTTCCGTCACCCACTCCACTCTACACCCACCTCTTTCCTTTCTTCCCACCCATCAATCCCTCCCACTCGCTCCCGTAGCAACCTCCCGCTCCTCCCTCCAGCGTTGAATTTTTTAACCTTCGGCCTCTGACGCGTCGCATTGAGGGGTTGGTGATGTGAAGAAGGGTGGGTGGGGGTCAGAGAGGAGAGATGGGGATAGCGGGGGATAAAAGGGGTGGAAGGGGAAAGGGTACGAAAGGTCGTGTTTGACCACAGCCTCCGTCCCCTCCCTTTGCCTCTCTCCTCCTTTCAGTCCGAAAAAAATCCCTTTAGCCCTTTTCCTATTTCACCCTCTCCCTACCCTCCCCCTACCAATAGAAAAAAGATAAAAAAATCACTCTCTCTCTCCTTTTACCCTGCGTCCCCCGTCACACTTCCGATATGCGTGTGCTCGTCTCTCTAACCTCCAACCTCTTCCCCCTTCTCACTTGTCTCCGGCTGTCTCTTCGCATGCATCCCCTCTGTCTCTCTCCCACCTTCGTCCCCTTCGCTTTCCCTTTCTCCCCATTCCGGAGCCCATTTTCCAAACCCCTCTCCGTCGCAATTCTGCTGCCCTTAATTCTCGTACATCTCCCCGGAGCTATTCCAATTTTTTCCTACTCAACTCTTACCGTTCGCTTTTTCCCCCCTCTTCCTCTTTCCCCATTTTTTCTGCTCCCCTCGGACAGTTGTTTAAGTCCCGCCATGACCACTAGACCAGTGTTTCTCACCTGATTTTTCCCTAGAGTTCCAGTGCACCACGAAAATTTCAGCTTTAGAAAACTTTTATTGATGTGTTATATTATCAGTTATCAATAGGGCGTTCATCCACTATCAAAAAATGAATTCAAATTCCAGCAAAATCCTCAAAAGCAAATGTGATACTCGTGGTAGATCATAAGTAAAAAAAAACACTGCTCTTGACAAAGTCCTATTTACAGATATTGTAATATTTCTATTTTCCAAAGGAACGTTTTTATGCTGATAGGCAAACTTGCGTGTTTTAACTACATATGCCGTGCCCAATAACCCCGACAACATAAACATGAAACACTTGCTGTGTATTGAGTAGATTTAGAATACTTGTTCTCTCACGAGTTCTAAATTAATATAATATAAATAGTTTATTTTATCACAATTGTTTTAACCTCGGTGGAATAGATGTAAAACTATTGGATGCACAGGTATATTTTCTCATATTTCTGTTCGTACTCTGAAATGAGTTTCTCATTCTTATTAGTCCCTATCATTGCTTTGAGTCATTCCACACTTCAGTCCACAATTGGGCAGCATTTATACAGATTTTTTTCAGATTATGAACATTTTTTCAGGCAAATGAAGTCCATTAAACATGACTTAGTATTGAGGATGAATAAGGCTTCGTTAAAGATGAATAACAATTTAAAATTTCAAAGGAGTTGGGAAATATTCCATGTAACTCAGCTATAATTCATCCTTAATATTGAAAATTGTTTTAATTTTCATATTCATGTATGTAATGTAGTGAAAATGACTTAGTTGAATATATAGTTTTCCTATTTCAACAGTTAAAAATATTTACGATGACTTCTCTCAAAACGTTGTTTATTATTTTGCATGAAGGACCTCGAAACTCTTTCATTTTGTCATCATAAGCTCGGGTTGATAGTCTCTCTTTAGGATGCCAAGCAATGGGTCAAATATTATTACCATCCCATGATAATACCATCCCATTACCATACCAACCATGATAAAATTACTTCATTAATTTTTGATGAGATAACTGGAGACGTTTTTAATCATTTAAACAAGATATCAAAAGCGATATCATCGAAGAGTGGGAGAACACACAAAAGATTATGAAAATTTTGAAACCATCTTTTCTAATACTTAAAAATTGTTTAATCAATTGAAATTCTTTTACTTTATTCCAAATCTTTTTATTTTTTATTTTTAACACCTTTTCAGAATATCTACAAAAGTAAAATTTTTGAGCCCTCATGAAATTTGGGCGATAAATTTCAGAGGCAGAAATTAGTCATACCTTTTGAATTTCATATCCATATTATTTCAAATACGTATTTATCCTGCAAATTGAAAAGCTTGAAATATGTTGCACTGGCCCATTTGTAGGTGTTGCTAATTAGACGTGCAAAAACTTGGACAGAAACTTAATGATATTTGAATATTTGTGCAAAATTATATTACAACAGCGAAATTTTTTTACCATTGCATAGTGTGCATTTTACACAGGATCGATATTTAGTATTTTACGCAATTGTGAGCATTGCGACTAGTTAGGTCATACTTATATTCATTGTACCGGGTAATCGTGAATTGGTTAATAAGATTAAAATCCCATCGCATGGTTGGGTAACGTATTAAAATATCATAATAGATACTGAATGACGAGTTTAAAAAATAATTAACCACCTTTTTGTACTGCAACCACCTTTTAAATAACTACCTTGGACAAAGTTATATATTTTGCTAGTGTTTTCTAAAATATACCAGCAACAACTCTCCTACAGTCTTAGAGTACAACAACATGAATAAATATGTTAATATAGATGTACTATAGACACACACATATGTATTGGCATGTACATATACAGTTATATTTATGTATATGAATGCTTACATACACATATTAAAATTTTTTGTGATACTCAAAACTAATCACAGATATAATTCACCCAATAGATTACTAGCAGGTAAGATGATTATCACATTTTTCATCTGGGCTTCGTATTTTTTTAATAACGATGGATAGGTATGATAGATCCTGCAATATATCTTTCAGGAGGGTATTCGAGGAGAGGCTCCAGCAGTGATGACTTTGAATTTGATATAATTTATTTTATTTAATTAAATTTTAGAGTCATCTTCAGTTTTCTCTAACTCAGGATATCGAGAAAACTGTATAACATGATGTCATGCTTGAAAATGAACCTGAAAAAATAGATAATGTATGAAAATAGGCAAATAGCGTCGATTGGATAGTATTAGATTATACCTGCGGACAACTTACCTGAGATTGGAGATGGGAAGAATAAGTTGCATACTCAAAGGAATTTTTAGATACAGCAAGGAAAGAAAAACATTCGTGGAAAATTAGAAGTAGTGGGAGAAATGGGAGCTGTTGAGGGGTGTCTTCGTAGGGGTGATGTTAGATGGAGTTAGAAGATTTAGAAAAAGAACCAGTATCTATGCTGCACAGAAATTTACGAAGCTGTGTAAACGTTTTCAGGAATGTAGAAATATTATATTTATTCGATTAGCAACTGAAAAATATTTAAAAACACGTCAGTAATAAGTACATCACCTTTGACCCAATGGGATGTTTAATATCCATATACATTTCTTCCTCACTTTTTTCTTGCATGTGCGTCATGCGGTTCATTGTTCGCCATCCAAACCCATTCCTATGCCACTCCTTTCTCACATTCTTTCATTCCATTTCCAATTCATTTCTCCTTTTTATTTCGTGTCTTCCCTTTTCCACCATTCCTATACTCAAACCACCCTTTCCGTTTCGTTCTTCCCTATTCCCTCCCCCCCACCCTGATTCCCCACACTTCCCTTCACACCCCCCCACGTACCCTCCTCTTTGTCCTCCCTCCCCGTGATCCCACCCAATGTCGGACCCTCCGACTCCCCCTCCCTCACTCACACCCTCCGCCGGGATTTAACGCGTATTCCAAAGCACGCGCAACTTCCGACGCGGACGGCTGAAAAATTCACAGGGTAACACCGTGGTGGGGGGTAGGAGGAGCGAGGAGAAAAAAATGGGTTGGATTTTTTTTTCGGAGGGTCGGGTGGGAATCCATGGAGAAGGGGTAAAGGGCAGCGCGAGTGTGTGTGGCGGGGGAGGGATGCGAAAGGAGGGGGAGAACGGAGAGATGAGGAGGTTAAGCGTGGAGTGAGCTTTAAAGAGTCAAAAGAGTGCGCTATTTTCCCGACCACACAAGGCTTGGCACTGGACGCTTTTCCTCGGAGGTTGCCGGGGCTTTGATGACAGTCCTAGCTTGGTGGTGGAGTCCGTCTAGGAAGAGTTTCTGGCCAATACTTGTTAGATTACAGATTTTCTCCACCATTTTCAGTCGAAACTGGAATTTAGAATAATTCCGATATTAAAAAAAACTTAATTGTATTTTCTCTTTTAAGAATACATTTAATTAAAAATCCATCCTCTCATCAACACGTCCAAATTTATATTTGAAACGGGAATTTAAAGAATCACGTGGATGGAGAATCTAAATAAGTTTAGGTGAACAGCGGAAGAATTGCCATGCTTCAATTCACAGTTGATGTCAGAATTAAGAAAAGAGAGTCGTGAAAGGTGTTCAGGAATCGCTGGATATAGTTTTATAAAGGGTAACTCATAAAGCAATTAGAGGAAACACTAAATAATATAATTTGAAAAACACGGGAGTTAGGTGACGAGGAGGAGATTGAGCTTAATCTTTCACCTATCTCGTCAAAGAATTTTGACGAATGCCAAACGATTATATAAAGAGGTATTAACGATAAAAAGGAAAACAGTATTCCCCGAGAAAACATTTAAATTGAGAGAGTTTTAGGCAAATACATCCATGCTAAGGGATACACTCTATTAGCCAGCGGGATCGATCATTTAAGTAGAGGGACATAGAAGAAGGATTGCCTTCGAAACAAGGCGTTTGAAGTTGATGTTAAAAAATGGACTAATTAAACAAGAAACGAAAACATGAATAGGAATAGGTCATATTGATCTTTGTACTAAATATAAGAGTCAAAAGAATTTAGCAATCCCTGAGGCACAATGGAATTCAAAATCAGGAAAAATGTAAAGAAAATACCCGCGTAAGGAAGGCCTAGTACGCAATAAAGACATGATCCAAGGGAAGGACGATAGTAAATAGAATACTTCTCCGAACCCAAGCGAATTAGCTTGAGATAGAGAATGACAAAGACTGAAGTCAACTTATATTGCAATTGAACTGTGATGAGAAAATATTGCAAATAGTTGACTTAGAAATTTAAATACGTAACAAACTACTAAAACATAGATTAGGGCCTTCCTCTGGGTTGGCTGAGTACCAGAAAAAGCTGGTTATCAGAATAACCCTCATCCCTGAGATACGCAGACTACTAGAACACCAATATACAACGCGTTTGAATTTTCTCAGTTTTCGTGTTACACAAATTCGATAAAAAATCTTTTGATTTTAAACATCTGTCAATGCTAATATTAAATGGTAATTTGGATAAAAATCTTGCCTAAAGGTATATGTAGATACAGTCCTTATTGACACAATCACACCCAGCATCATAAGTATTAGTATAGGATTGATAGGTTAGAACTTTGATTTACCCTAGTCACCGAAAGCAAGAGAAATCAGAAGTACTTAGTACTTGGTGGGGACTTGGGAATATTTGGTACGGGGTGAGGGACACTCCTGCCTTTGGGGAATTTAATTCCATAGAGGTTACTCTGTTGAGGTCTGGTGTTTCTCTCAGTATGGCGGTCATTTCATGCTCCGGTAGTTACCCTTTGCAAGGACCCGAAATGTACGCAAAAATTAGCAGTACCAACCAGCGCGCTTAAACAGGTTTTATTATTCAAAAGGCTTAAAAATTAACTTGACCGAAATTCCTGTGAGAACCCCGGCCACAATAATCACGGTAAAATTATGCAAAACCGCTCGTTTTAAAGCCCGTGATGCAGGTCGGTGATTTTCCTTGTTCCGGCGACCTAGGGTGGAGATCATCAAGATGCGCTTTTTACGTGCCATCTAAAAGTGACCACAGGTTATGAGTGGCGAAAACATTTACTTCCATGCATGTGAACATTTCCGTTATATTTCATTGGTATTGAAATTGAGGGAATAGTAAACAATATCATTTTTCTCGGAAATATGGTTGTGAATGAGTACTATTTGTTCATTTGGAAACAAAATGAAGTCGACCGTAATATTTTTTTTACCAATATCACTAAAAATTGTCGTTCAAACATGTGCAAACGAATATATCGTAGTAGACACAGATTGCTATACATGCTAATAATTAATGGTCATCGTGGCTCCCTAATAATTAAAACTATATGAACATGAAAAATTTGTTAATATGCATTCCCTTTCATTTTTTTCGAAGTTTAATGTGACCGGTCGAAGAATTATATTCATTTGAAAACATTGACAATGGAATGCTTTTAAATAAAAATAAGTGTTACAATAAAGAGAAATTACGCTTTCACGATAACACCCTTATCCATAAATCGTTTGGCTTCAATAATTTATTATTCAGAACACATGAAATTTCGGTTTTTTATAAATTTCTGTCGCAAATACAGAGGTTAGTTCATTCGGCAAGAGAGTACTTTATGATTTCTCCGCAAACATTTGTTAGTTTATCCTAATAGGTAATTTTCCACCTAAAGTTACGCTTTCGTAGTTTCCTAATAACTATTATCTAGCTAAATAAAGCTAAGTGATGCAATGAATACAAGTTACCCAAAGCCGTACTCTTGGGGGCACTAGTTAGGGGACACGGGGGAGGGTGCAAAGAATAAGGATAACAAAACTGCACACACTCTCTCACTCCGGTATTTGCAGTGCAAATTGACCGTTATTTATTATATGATTATATTTATGATTTATTTATATTTATGATTATATTTATTATTTGACCTAACGGTCAATTTGCACTTCAAATACCGGAGTGAGAGAGTGTGCAGTTTTGTTATCCTTATTCTTTGCACCCTCCCCCGTGTCCCCTAACTAGTGCCCCCAAGAGTACGGCTTTGGGTAACTTGTATTCATTGCATTCATTCGGCCGTAGTACGTTCCCTTTTGCTTTATTAAGCTAAGTGATACTTAATATTTTAACATAGAATCATGAATTCCGACCTATTTAAATTTGATACAATAAAGCTATGAATTATGTATAGCACATAAAAAACAATAAAAATTATTTGTTTTAAGTTAGATTTTTAGTTTATTTTTTAGTTCAATTTTAGTTCATAATATTACATATTCCCTCCCATGGACTACAATCTTGTCGTGGGGGAAGGGCTTGTGTGTTCCGATGACTCCTAGAGCTGTGATGGCGGGAGTAATAATAATTGCTCCTGGTAGGGTCACCCATTCCAGATAGGTCGAAGGTTAGGAGCCAGACGAAAGGTAGTCCAGGCAACGTCTGTTCCTCAGTGAGGCGGCTGCAAAGGCGTCTGACCCCAGTGGGGCGGCCATTAAGTGATGGTGTCACGTTAAAAACACTATTGAGGAAGGCAACGGGAAACCACCTCAATTATCATTCCCAATAATGTAATGATGGGCACTTAGAGAATATGAGTCCTGGAAACTACGGGAATCGACCCAATTGGCCGTGTGTCGTGCCCGGCAGCTGAGGAGGCAAGGCTTCCGCGGTCATCATCCCACGAAAGGCGGGGAAGAAATAACAGCAGCAGGATAGAAGACGCAGATGAAGACGAAAGTAGTTAAAATAGGAACACGGAACGTCAGGACAATGTTGAGGAGAGGCAAATTAGAAAATATTAAGCGTGAGATGGAAAGAGGTAATATAGGTGTTTTAGGTCTCTGCGAGGTGAGATGGAAGGATCGCGGGGATTACTGGAGTGATAATTATAGAATAATATACAGCGGCGGGGACGATATCCAAACGTAATATTAAATAAAGGGGTAGGAAGAAGCGTAGTCAACATAGAGCAAGCAACAGATAGAATTTTACTCGTAGAGATTAAAGCAGAGCCGACGAACTTGGTCATTGTTCAGGTATACATGTCACCGAGCAACCACAAGGACGAAGAAATCGATAGGATGTACGATGAGTTAGAGGATATAATCGCGTGTGTTCATGCAGGGAAATATTTGATAGTGATGGGGGATTGGAATGCGACGGTAGGCGAAGGAAGAGATGGTGGTGAGGTGGGGGACTATGGGTTAGGCAGGAGGAATGAACGCGGGGAGAAAGCAATTGAATTCTGCAGGAGACAGGGGTTAGTCATCACCAACACATGGTTTAGACACCACAAAAGGCGTAGGTATACATGAAAAATGCCATGTGACTCAGAAAGGTATCAGTTAGATTATATTATGGTTAGGCACAGGTTTAGGAACAGTGTGATAAATTCGCACAGTTTCCCAGGAGCAGATGCGGACTCTGACCACAAATTAGTGGCAATGAAATGTAGCGTCCGTTTCAAAAACATAAAGCAGGGGCGGCGGGTTCGGAAATGGAATGTAGAAGCATTAAATGGATTAAAAAGGAAGGAGTATTAGCAGGCTGTAGAGGAAATCATGGATGACGGTAAACAGCTGGGTACTTTCGAAGAAAAATGGGAATGTATCAAGAAAGTGATATCAAAAGCTGCTGAAGACACTATAGGAACCGTTAACGGGAAAAGGATAAGGAAACCATGGGTAACGGATGAGATGAGTGCAAAGATAGAGGAGAGAAGATGATGGAAAAATGTAAACACAGACTTAGGCAAAATGAAGTACAAAGAATTAAACAATAAATTGAGAAGGGCCACAAATAAAGCGAAAGAAGAATAGTGGAAAACGCAATGCGAGTATATGGAAAGTTTGCAGACGAAGGGTAAAATTGGTGCTCTATACAGCAGGGTAAAGTTATTATCGGGAAGTAAGAAGGCAAGATCTGTGCTAACAGTTGAAGATAAGTGGGGTTTGATAATAATTGAACCAGATAAAATCCAAGAGAGATGGACGGAATACATAGAAACACTGTACGGTAGAGAACTTATGCCGACAAGGTTAGACACAGAAAAAGAACATGACGTAGATAAAGATAGCTTAGGTCCAGGCATACTCGACGATGAAATAGAAAGGGCATTAAAGGAGATGAAATCAAATAAGGCAGTGGTAGTAGACAACATTTCTGTGGAACTGTTGAAATGTTTAGGAAAATGTGGGAAGAAGACTCTATATGGACTGATTCGTAGTATCTATGAGGAAGGAATCTGGCCGGAATATTTTGTGAAATCAGTATTAGTTCCTATTCCGAAAATGGTAAAGGCTACATCACATGAGGATTACAGAACAAGTAGCTTAATATCCCACGCAGCTGAAGTTATTCTCAGGATCATCAACAAAAGGATAGAGAGTAAGGTAAATGATTACTTAGGAGATGATCAGTTTGGGTTTAGAAAGGGGAAAGATACGCGGGATGCCATTGCAGTAATGAGATCACTAATCGAGAGAAATATAGAATACAATCAGGACGTATTTGCCTGTTTCGTAGATTTTGAAAAAGCGTTTGATAGAGTGAATTGGGAAAAATTAATGCTTGTATTGCCGAAAATAGGAATGGATTGGAGGGACAGGAGACTAATCCGCAACCTGTACATGTCTCAGACTGCTCAGGTGAGAGTGGGGAACGGAGAGTCCGGATGGGCAGTGTTAGGAAGAGGTGTAAGGCAGGGTTGCCCATTTTCACCGGTGCTGTTCAACGTATATGTGGAGGAAATAATTTAAGAGGCATGGGAAGAATTGGAGGTGGGAATGAAAGTCGGAGGGGAATCCATAAAATCAGTTTGGTTTGCTGATGACCAAGCATTAGTTACTCAGTCAGGCAAGGGGTTGCATGCATTGCTGAGTGAATTAGACGTTTAGTGCGATAGATATGGGATGAGAATTAATATTAATAAAACAAAGGTTTTGCGATTTTCCAGGAAGAAGAAGGCTAAGCTAAACATTAAAATAGGAGGGGAAAAATAGAGCAGGTAGAACAGTTTACGTATCTCGGAAGTGTTCTGGATCAACACGGTCAAAGTAGTAGGGACGTAAAGAGAAGAATTGCGCTAGGTAAGGAGGCTTTCTCAAGGAGGAGGGAGTTGATGACAGGGACGTTGAGCAGGGAGGTTAAGAAAGGACTCGTAAAAACTCTGATATGGAGCGTAGCTACGGCGCGGAAACGTGGTCGCTGAAGCAGGAGGATAGACGTAGACTGGAGGCTTTTGAAATGTGGGTGTAGAGAAGAATGGAAGAATAGGTGAAATGGACGGAAAGGAAAACAAATGAGGAAGTACTGAAGATGGTGGGTGAGGAGAGGGGTTTGTTGAGAGAAATCCTATGTAGGCAGGAAAAATGGATGAAAGGCATATTGAGCGGTAGTGAAGAGGGTAATAGAGGGGAGAATGCTAGGCAAACGAGAAAAGGGCAGGAACAGGATAGGGATGTTGGAGGGGATGAAGGGAGCAAAGAAGTACACAGAGATGAAGAGGAACCTGATATAGATTAGTTTGCTAGGTGGGGAGTCACAAAATGTTTATTTGATAGTTGTGTCCATCCAAAAACCTACCTTAACCGGTAGATTACCTAATAATAATATATTACATATTGTGCGGAGTTCCTTTGAGTTCACTTTCGTGTTTTTTCTACACATTTTTCTTCAGTTGTTTCTATTGCGCAATTAGGCCTTTATAGTTTCTCATTCCTACCTACCTAAAAATCTTTCTTCTTCTTCCAAAAATCTTCCACCTTTCAATGCTTCTCAGTATCTTCTCGTCGAATTTCTCTTAGAAACTTCCTCTCTATTCCCACAAGAATACAATTTATCCTTTGCTTTCCTTGCCATTCAATAAAATCCTATCCATCCTTTGCTATAATCACATATCTAATGCCTTAAATCATCCGCATATATCTATTTACCGAAAATACCAATTTGCGGACACATTCAGCAGTAGGCTCTAAACTTATGCATTGTCTAATTTTTCAAACTTTAATTCCAAGGTACTTGGCTCAACTTTATGGTGGCATTAAAAAATTGCTAATTCCACTGATTTGATTTAAAACGATCTCTCAGCCGACATCATTGGGTCACCTGATTATGTCGGCTGTTCGACGAAACCGATTGTTATTCCTGAAAAGTACAGTTTCTTATTTTTCAAGTTTCCAATTTTAATTCCTTCCACTTTTAAAGGGGTTCTCGTAATAAATTCTTTTACTACTCTACTTCATTTCATTTGAGTTATTTAATCAAGTAAGAGGTAGCTTTTGGACGTTCCTTAACCGCTATTCCTTCTGTTCTATTATCGTGAGGACTTCTCTTTCTTCGTTCTACATTATTTTATATTTTATTGCTTCGTAAATTCTGCCTGTCTTCCTGCTCTCTAGAAAGTCTATTCTCTTCCTTCCTTTACTATGCTTATTTAACATTCTCACTTGTATCACTGCTTTCAACAGGCCACTAACTTTCAATATGTCCTGCATCCACTATCTCTGATTTTTTCGGATTTCCCCCAGTGTCACACTCTCTTCACTCACTCTGTTTAAAAATCAGTAAATCCTTTTTCTCAATCCAAGACAATTTCTCCATTATCCTTCACAGTCAAAAGCTTCCGATCTATATTCGTCCTCTTGCAGAAAATACCTGTGCTCACATCCTTAAAGCACTACGCTTCATAGCAGTCTTTACTTATATTTTCTATACACTTTTACGCAGTGTACTTCTCATCAATTATTTTCTCCCTGCGAATACCTCTTTCGTTAATTTAATTCTTATCTTAATTTTCCCAATACTATGCCCTCTTTCCCCTAAAATTTTTCCTAAATACACGAACTACTTTACTCATGTTTTAATTTAAAATGACCGAACAGTTGTTTACACCATTTACATGTGTTAGTTTACTATGAACTGTATTAGTGTAAATTAACCTTCTAACTTCTTGAGATTTTTATTTCTTTTGTTTTCTCGCCATATTCATCTTGTGCTTATCGCATTAAACTCATAGTAAACTCAGAAATGATTGCAACACCTTCACGGTTTGATCGCCTACTTCTTTATTGTTTGAAAATCTGATTAAATAAGCTCTCTAGTCCACTTTTGTTCTTTACTCATCAAATTTCCTTTCCCTAATCCCATGTCACACTTTCCAAGTCACCCTTCTTGTTCAACCATTCCCATACCACACTTGAGCTTTTCTCACCAGATAAAAATCATTGAGGAAAGCAGTAGACTTGTATTACTTGTAATATCCCCCTTTTTATCATTCCTAAATTGATTTCTACCAAGTTGCCCTTATTTGTGATGCATTGATCATGTGAAATTTTTGAGTTAGGCTTCTCTTTCTCCGGGCTATTGTCTTATCACATTTTTTCAGTGATTTCACTGATATTTTTCAGTTTACCTTACTGAAAGCTTTCTCGAAATCTACAAGGAAGAACTCGTGATCTATGCTTCTCTTAATTTTTTATTTTTTCAATGCGTCATATGTTCAAATCCCCTTTCTATTTTCAAAACTATTCATGCAATTTTCTATTTATGACACTTATTTGTGCATTGCGCTCGTTTAAAATAGGTCATTAATCCCAGGTAACTTCACTAATTCTCAATTTTGGGGTTGAAATCAACCCAAGGGAATATTAAATCTTTGGCAACTTTGGTACTTGTACGGAGCGTGGTTTTGTTTGGCTCGGAAACTTGGTTGTTTAAGCAATATGATGTGTGCACACAATAATTTTTAGATGTGGATTTGGAGAAGGATGGAAAAGGAAAAGAGAAAGGGATAGATAGGAAAGGAGAAAACGTATTAGGGGAGGAGATACTGTTGTTCGAAGAAATCAAAAGAAGGCTGAAAAGATGGACACCTAGCATTTTAATTGGGGAGAGAAAGCTGAAGACTGTGATAGAGGGGAGAACATTAGGCCAGCAAGGTAGGGATAGGAAACGGATAGGGTCGCAAGGCTGAGAAAGTGTTCAGCATGTGCTCATTCAAAACCTACCTAATAGGGTAGACTACCAAATCATAATAAAAATGAAATCTACTAACCAAACTTCTCCCTCATAAATGCTAAAATCTAGTTGATAAGATCGCTTCCCTGTATTCCTTGCAAACATGGGTAGTTCTAATGAGTTGTTGTATATTCCTCTTGACTTAAATGCCATAATTTCCTGTAGCGCTTTTCCTAACTCATCGTTTAGTATTTCGGGACCCCAGCCAAGCTTGTTCATGTCACATTCCTTTACCATATGTAAACCATTTGCTTCTCTCTTTCTCAGTAAAATTCTTCCTTGCATTGAATCCCCTTTCTTATGCCAGAGCATTAACCCTCTTACGTTATGCACAGTATCTTAGCTTATGTCTGAAATTTTTCGATGTTTTTATTAGAATTTTCCTCCTCGTTTCTTTGAACCTGTTAGTTTCTCGAAGTGGTTCTACATTTAATTCGCTGTACCACTTGTCTACTCAACTCCCTGTTTCATTCTTACGCTCTTTGGCAAAGAAGCCTCTATCATGAATCGTATAATGTATTGGATATGCAAAATGTTAAGCATGGAAAAAATCTCAGGAGAGTGAACGGCGCCGGTTTTGAAATGAAATAAGGGTTTAATTCCTCGTCTGGTTGTATAGATTCTTCGTTTATATACGAGTGTACAGTAGTAGATATTCTGGTAATTGCGCTTTCAGAATGCTCTGAGCTACTAAAGAGCGCTTTTAAGTGAAATGTGGTTTAAATCTTTGACTTTGCAGTAATCCTCATGCAAATTATTTTTAACGGTATCACAGAAGCTCATATTTGTACAGCTTATATTTCGAAGGTTCTAATTACATGGTACCTTTAGAAAAGTTTATGGTCATCATAGGGAAATGCACTTATGGAAGAAATATAAACGAATGTTAAGTTCGCTGTTTAATATTTTTTTCCTCTCCCTTTATAGCTGCTTGACTCAATGCGAGCTGTGGGTGTTTTACTTGAAAACGAATGAAAAGCTGTTAGGAGCAATAAGGAACCGTTTGAGTCAAAATGATACATTTTTATTAGTATTACATGTATTTCAAATACATGTATTGTCTATTTTCAGTAGAATTTGGTCCTATGATCTCTGTCTTTTAATGCAAGCAGTGCGAATGTTCATTAATTTTCTTATGAAATTTTTGCTTCTGATCGAAAAATTGGAAATTTACAGCAACCTCCCAAAGCACATTGGTCTTCATATATTTCCTTCATTTTAAAAATGTGGTATCGTGTTAACAATCCTTCTTATGTTGAGTTTTTGATTTAATAAGTAATAATCTTGGCTATCGCCGAATTCTAATGAATAGTTTCCTGATGCCTATACTATTGTCATGGATTCTATTTCTATGAGGCAGATATTAAATATTTTATTAATGAACTTGAGAATTACATTTATTGCTGAGTTAAATGGACTAGTATAGTATAACCGAGATAGCGATGATACGGTTGAATTATAGAGCAAGTTTGTTTTAAGTCGCCAAAGAATAATAACACCAGTATCAAAATGAGATTACGCAAAACTTCAAATGGGAAACAACATCCAAATTAAAAAACATTTTTGAGCAAATCATATAAGGTTATTGCTATAGGTACGACACATCTACATTCAAATATCATTATAAATAAACTAACCGAATATTTGTAAGCAGCTACATAATGTATCTCAGAATATTAGTTAACAGACGAGGTAGGCGACCGACTGTAGACTATTTAAAGTTAGAAAACCGCAAAACAGATACTGTTCGGCAGGATTTAAGCATATGAAACCAATTTTTCCCGTAAGTGGACATTATGAATATTAGAATTAAAAATGGAACCACTTAGACAACTGATAAGCCACTTAATGATATCGCGACATGAAAAGCGATATCGCAATTAGGTGTTGAAAAACTTTTGCCACACATTAAAACCAATAAAAAAACAAACCTTTGTCCCCAAGTAATAAATGTTTGAATGCTAAGAAACTTTGAATATCGCACATTTCTTAAGATGTATATTATTTTTACCTATGTAATGTCAGTAATTGAGGACAGGGATAATTTTTCAAAATCCAGATAAATTTCCGACGATAGGTCAATCATGCGGATATTTTTCAAACTTTTACTGTCAGCTATCGTACAGGTTATGTTGTGTGCAGTTATTTAAACTTGTTAAGGAAAATTCACTTCCAGTATGCATTCAAGCCTATGTTCCGCATTATCAATACGATCTAAGAGGGACCAAAAGTTGAGGACCACAGGGAATAATTGTTTGAATCTGACCCTTCCAAATTTGGTAAAGAATAATTAGAAAAGTTATAACAAGGGTTGTAAAATGAAAAACCGTATGCTGGCAAGTAAAACTTTGGAAGAAGTCATTTTCAGTGCAGCGCGTTTATATGAACTCAAAATCCAGTCTCGAGTGTCATTTAAAAAAAATCGATGCTTGCCTCGTTAGTAGTGATGATTGGGACAAACGGAGAGGAAAAAAGGTTTTGTTTTACTTCAACAAGGTGTCCTTGGCGAAGTGTTTTCCCTAACCCAAAGGGAGGTGTGGAATACAGGTACAAAAACGCGAGGAAAAAAAGTGTTGAGTTCATTAATTGGGTTGTCAGCTCTATAGCCGAACAGCGCTCCCCTGTTTCACGGCAACCGAAAATCCTCGTGAGAATGCTATCGGTTACGGAGACCATCGAGCTAGAAATTTTCCACTTCCATCCGGAAAACACTTGTCCTCAGCACATGAACGCACACGCGTGCACCTCTGAATTGAATAAAAGGACGTTAATGTGCCAACGCTCTGTTTTTCGAAGAGAACGGAGCAAGGGTAGCTCGCATATGGCAAGTAATAATATGAAAACAGAGCGGAAAAATTTTCCCAAGAAATGTGTAATAACCTCCTCCCCCTTTCCAAAGTTCAGCCCCAGCAACGTTATCGTTTAAATTTTTACCTTTCGCCGATCGCTATTGTTTTGTTTTGTTCATTTTTCTTTCGTTTGTTTTTCGCGTCCTGAGGAGAAAAAAAACTCCCATCGCTTTCCTGAGGAGCAATAGGGTTTTTGCCCGTCTGAATTTACCGAAATAATAATATCTGCCGCGGAACAATGGGTTGAATTTTTTCCACATTGTTTAGGCATTTATTTTTGTTGGGTCCAAACTACACTTGTCAGTCATGTTAAGTTAAAAAAAAGTATTTTCACCGCTTGCAAATTGAAATAAAATCGATGAGCGAATTTTTCACTCATGCCGAGGAAGCTATGGGGAAATTTTCGCACGTCAGTCATTTTTCTTCCTATTATTGGTCGCAGTTGCTTATAATCTTCCATACGAGCACCAAAGTTTTTCCGAAATGTAATTAGGCTCTTTATTTAATTTACCGAATATACTGAATATATTATTATTTTATTTACCGGGATCAAGCTTTGCACCAAATGACCAGAGCGAAATGCGTGTCTGACTATGCATATGCGTTGGAATAATTTGATATAATGGTGGATGAAATATTTGTGTCCTGAGATTTTAATAATTCAAGTTAGCGAAAACTTATGAATTTCTCACGTACGTCACTCTATCAACATTATTTAAATATGAGCACTTAGGTTCATTCTGAAGTCGTAATTATTCATAAGATTTTATATGCCGGCTAGAACGATCGACAATCTTCCGTTTCATCGTATTATGTATCTGAGTCGAAGGTTAATGTTATTTTGATGTAAACCTGCCTTTTAAAATAAAATGATTAATATTCTTGCCATTCGGCGAGTCATTTTTACTGTTAAGTTGTGCGAACCTCTGCTTCTGCTTCCCAAAAGAGTGCCCTTCCAAATCATTAAGTATTGAATCATAAACTCAGCCTTATAGGATTCCAATGTAAACCAAAAACGAGGAAACAACCCTTTCATTCAACGCGCTGGAGTTATTTTTGACGCTTTGATAAAAAAACAAAGGGGACAGGAAGTGAAGCAAAAATAGTTATTTATGCATCAAAGATGAAACATCTCTAGAATACTCACTCCTGTCCTCCACTTTTTTTTATTTTGGGGTTCCATACCACATTCCGTAAACAAATGAAGGGATATATTTTCTTTTGCGTTTGTTTATGGGCAAAACAGACAGCGATTCATAGAGGTGGATGAGTTTGGGAGAAGAAGAGGGTGGGGAGGAGGCGGTGGCGATGGAGATGGGGAGGAGTGACAGAGGAATTGGGGCGGCGACGGTGTGGAGGAGGGAGGGAGGGCAGGGAGCAGAGGAGCAGGAGGATTGGGGGATAGGAAGTGCGCAGGAGAGATGGGGTGGAGAAGACTGAGTGGGCAAAATAACATTATTTTCTTTCGCTCAAAAATGTCAAACGAAGTTTTTCATCGCGAATTCGTTATTTTTTCCTGTACACTTCCCTCCGTGATCATCGCGTTTGGAACAAAACCTACGCCTCGAGGTCCGGCAGACCTACGTCCATATCACTGTTGCCCCGTCGCTCTTCAAATTGCCACCCTCCCATCCCCCTTCAGACCTCCTCATGCTTTTCCCTTCATTCCTACGGCAAGCGAAAGATGAGAAAATAATTTAAAAGGATCGATGAACTAGGTTTACATCACGAGATAGGTAAGAAATATCCCCTTGGGGAAAGGTAGAATGACCAGTCGCCTGCGTAATAACAACTCGATCCAGCGGTAAATTATAGTTTCGCTAGAGTTTTGCTTATCCTTACCGGCCTTTACTCATGAGGATCAATTATTACTTACGGGGATAATAATTTCGACCGTACATTTAATTAAATTATTATCATTATTAATTGTGATATATTGTATCGTGGACAGGACACAATCTATTGCAAAACATTGTGGACGTATGTATCTTTTTAACCAATATTTATAAATTACTGTTACCCTAAAATATTTTTTCAAGCAATGTAGCAGTGATTTTTCCAATATTTTCCATAATGATGCGTTATCAGTCCGAAAATTGGTTATTATAATCACTCCATCACTCAATATTCTAATCATTAGCTCTTTCCTCTCTATGTTAACGTCTTGAATCTACTGCTAAGTCATCTTCTAGTAGTTTGGAAGCTTGATAGAGTACTTAAATGTATTCTTTCCATCTACTCCCAATGCCGTCATCATCTATTAGTATTTTTTCACTACGGATTCGGATGCTTCGCGATTTTGTTTTTCTTTCCCCGAATTGCCTCTTCACGAGTTCATAAGCCACATCGCTATTTCCCTTATTCATGTTGTTATTAATATCCTCGCAGCAGCTTTCTATCCTTTCTTTCTTTGCCTTCTTGCACTTTCGTATGACCTGGTTCCACAACTGTTTATAGAGGTTTTCTTCACTCTCATTTCTTGTATTTTTTCTTTCGTCCATGATACCTCTCTTATTTGAACTGTTATCCAGGGCTTCTTAGATATTTCTGCTTTACTCACAAGACGCTCATCTGCAGCTTTGGTAATTATATTCTTCATTTCTTTCCATCGACCGTCAGTGCTGGTATTTTCATTATTTCCTTCTACTTTCCTTTCGATGGCTGTGGTGAAATTTTCTCTTGGGCTCTTTTCTTCCAGTATCTTTGTGTTTCACCTGGGTTGTTGTGTATCTTTCTTCATCTTCTTGTATCGCCGTCTGCTGATCATGATCACCAGGTTATGATCCCTATTTATATCTGTACCACGGTAGCTCTTACACATCTTAACTTGGTTGTTGTATCTTTTCTTGACAAGAATGTAGTCAATTAGGTATCGTTCTTTGTCTCCAGGCATCTTACATGTGTATCTTCTTCTCGAATGTTGATCAAAGATGTTATTTATCACTACCATGTTTTTCTCGTTGCAGAATTCTATCAGTCTCCTCGCCGACCGCGCGTTCCGATCTCCCATTAATATGAGGTTTTCCTCCACTTTTACTGTTCCTAGGACCTCTTCCAGTTGTTCGTATACTTCCTCTATTTCCTCACCTGAATGGCTGCACATCGGCCTATACACCTGTACTATCAGTATTGCCTCTAACTTTATCATCAATATTCTTTCATCATATTGACAGAACGATATTATTTCCCTTGTCCATTTTTTCTGAGTATTATGCCTGATTGTGCGATTTTCTGGTCGTATCCCGAGTATGTCACCCTGTAGCCATCACTCCAGAAGTGTTTCACCCCCGCCCACTTAATTTCGCTCAATCCCTAGATGTCTATCCCCAGCCTATCCATCTCCATATTTGCAGTTTCTAAGTTCCCGCACATTGATTTCTCCTTTTCATATAGTTTTCTACAAACGCTCTCATTTCATTATCTTCATTTATACTCCCTCTTTTCTCATCTTATCTCATTTTCAGGATCTACCTTAATTCTGAGTTCTTCTCTGGCCTATTCTTCCCATGAATCCCATGTATCTAATCTATAGTTCCAGTCAAATCTTGAAGGTTTTCACTTCATGCCTCCTTTTAAGCAAGCATTTTTGTCTTTGAACATGATGGTTGGCTCATTATCGTAAATGCTTTCTCAGATTTAACACACGATGAATTAATAAATGATCACCTTGTCATAGACTTTTAGACATTTTTAATATTCAAAGTTCAAATTTTCTATTGGTGAAACAACATTTAAACATGGTTAAATGAGCAACATTTTCACTTTTTTCTAACCTTCCTTCAATCCTTCCGCGATTAGTGACATTATATTATATGATATTTTGATATATGATTAGTGGTATTATGGAAATTATTTTATATTGATATATTGATACCTTTCTACTGACGGTAATTCTAAAGCAATTGTGTGCTACTCTTCCAACTTCTTGCATCTCTCGTTTTTGAGTTAAACAAACTATTCCGACTAGCTTAATTTCCCTATTAATTTGGGAAAACTTTTTCTAATGGGAGCCTTCTGCATTTAATTCTATTGATTGTTTTGTCATTGCTGACTGCACGTCATTTTTCAAGTCAAAGAATATCTACAGGTCTTCTGGATATATTCATGTCTGCATGTTTTGTTGTGCGGCCTTCTTTTCTCTCTCTTGGACCCCATATATGCTTACGAAGCATACGAGCTCGTATATACTTGTATTTATTCTTTTTCCGTCTTTATTCCTTTTGATATTTACTCATTGTTCTAATTTATCTTACTTTTTAACAATACATGTAGATGTATGGTGGGCGGTACTTGTCATTTGATATCATTTATTGTCACTATTAGTATTTTCTGGGTTAATTGCAGTCACTCTCCAATCATTGCACAGCTAACTCAACTAGCGAAATAGTCAACTCAAAGTTTGATGTGGAATTAGAGAAAAATTAGTTGATTTCATGAAAATTGATTGCATTACGACCGATTTTGTCACTTATTACATCTTTATGTGTTTAAACATCTTAAGATGTCACATATATGATGGATTGGTCCTACCGCATGAAGTCGGGTGAAATCCACAAAGTTTATTCTAGTTCCTCAAGATGTGATTTCACAAGGTTGAACATGATGCCCTTGAACCAAGGTTTGGTAGTTGAGAATAGGCTCCCTCGTGTGCTACATATTATCTTGAAATTCATTTGTTAATGGTTGGTGGGGTATATCTTAATGTCAGCATTCGGTTTACTAAATTGTTGTGCTAACCAGGTTTTCGTGATATCTATAATTTAGATAGAACATCATTCAGGAGTTAAACCCGGGACCCTATTGCCAGCAACCCAACCTTCTACTCACTAGACTGTTTTTACCTCCCTTTATTTGACTCTACGTACCTGTTTGGGGATTCAGAGTGATTTTTTTAGGAAAAATTATGAATAAATTTCTTAATCATGCTTAAATAGTTTAAATCGAACGCCAAATAATTTGTTACAATTTGACATTCTGAAAAAAAGTTGGTGGATATATTTCCTGCCACGCTAATTTGTCGGGTTTATACGGTCATCGTTTAAAACCAATTGAAAGATTTATTAACCCTTGATCGAGTAGAATTATGGGAGGTACCCGTTCGTCAATGTCAATTTTCCAAGGTGCATATGAGAAATCAACCCGAAGTAATCACTAAACATACTCCTGTGAGCCGTCCATGGGTTATTTAATACCCAAATGTGGGGAGAAGTCTATGAAATTGTGAGTGTAGAAAGAAGGTCTACAGGAAATGTGTCATCATAAGGAGAACGCCTGAATCTTTGTATGGTAGGTCCGACAAAGAATGGTCGAGTCTTCTTTTGACAGATAGTTTCACTATCTGTTCTTAGTTTTTTCCCAAATCTGGGGTTCCAAACCGTGCATTAAATCATAGTACGTCAGGAAATAATTAAGAAAAATATTGGGTTTACTTTCAAAATAAAATACATCTGTTACGGTCATAAATTTATCGCTGAAGGTATATTTGAAGTTGTACTTAATTTACCGATTGTTAAAGTTATCCAATTATTAATGAAAAATTATTTGGGCGTTCACTGTTACTGGATTTTCAGGGTGTACGTAAGTTCCAGTCAAATTTGTATGATAGACTGTGGATCAACAGCTGAAATAGTTTTTTTCACTTGATAATTTATTTATAGAAGTGTATCAGTGCACTACTATCCATTATATTTCAATATTGGGATATACCTAAGACACCTCAGTAAGATGACCCTTAACTAAATTTGAGGCATGTGCTGCATTACATGTGTCAAACTGACCATGAACTATCTTTTCGTTAATGTGAAAAACCCGTCTCCTTGATTTTTTAGAGGATAATCTCACTGGAGTGTCGGCGGCTGGCCACCAATTAAAAAGCACTTTACCGACAACTCCTGTTTGAGAGAATGTGCCTTCGAATTTATTCCTGTTTAGAACTCTCCATCAGTAGCAGGAAGATATTCTTAGATATGGTCGGCATGCTAGCGACACATTGCTTACGACCAAAATATACTGGCGCATGGTATCCTGAGTTTGAGCGTTGTCAAATTTGTTGGCTCTTTTCAAAGTCGCTTGAATTATACATGAAAAATAACGGCAACGGTCACTGTAAATAAATTAACCATTTATAAGCTTGTTTTCAATTTTTTTGATTTGCGTTGGCAGCGATAGAAGGAGCCCGAGGCATGCAGATGTTTATTGAATTATGGTAGATTAATTGTCAAGCACGCCCTTGGATACGACTCATTATAAGTTAAAATATTACTTTGAGTACTCAGGAAATGCATTTTTGAAAGTAAATGTAACAATCGTTAGTTGAGTAACAGGAACACTTTGGTACGAGATGCTTTTAAGATAATAATTAATTGGTGAACATTCGTAGTAACATTTCATTTCTCCAGCTGCCTTCTAATACCAATGAATTTTCCCAATTTTGATTAAAAAATGGTGATAAAAATAGCCATGCAAAAAGCCGGGGATAGAAATAGTGATCATTCGATAATGGTGAGAGAAATAGTAATATTTCGATGATAGACATAGTGTGTCATCATTGACATTTCTTAAAAGAGACAATTTCTAATGTTTATTAAATATGAGTATATAATTTCGTCGTTAATGGAAGCTTCTCCCTGAACGTTTTTGTTTGATCATTCACAGTTACGAGCCCCCGCTGACAACTAAAACCCTACTCGCTGCCACGCTAGGCCGAAACATAACTTACTTTCTTTTAATTTAACATGAACACATGGCATATGTATGGCAGTTAGTTCCATTGAGTATATGAAATAGATAGCTATGCATCTAGTCATAGAAATGGCGTATAGATTAACAGGGACAAAATATTTATCAGATGCTGTATTTCTGCTAAATAAAGTGTTTTTTTCTTCTAAATTCCCTCTGCTCGTGTATCCTTAATCCACATACAGATGTCGCAATACTATATTTTTGGTCCGATTTGTAGCGTAATTGTAGTAACGGGTTTGAGAAGAATTTAATATTCGATAATTAATATTTATGTCACACATGTATGCCTATTTGTAGAATATCCAATGAACTAAAAAGAGAAAGAAACGTAAATTAATCGATTTCTTTGAAAGAACGCAGAGAAAAATAATCATAAAGTAAAAGAGAAAACTGTGTACGACAACTCGGTAAACAAACAAAGATTGTTGTTTAACATGAAAACAGCCCTAAGACAGGACTTTAATCGAACTGTGTGATAATTGTTCTAATGTCTCTATTGCTACCGATACAAATGTTATGCTTCTCATGGCATTGATTGATACTTGATTTATTATTGATTGATTTTGATACTTGAATTATTAATTAATATTAATAATTGATATTTGAAAAATAGACCAAATATTTCTTCACTGTCTCGGGTAATACTGGTTGTGAATAATTAGGCCCCAATTTTTTTACCAACTTTGTTTTATTCACTCCAATCAAATTGTTAAAGAACCTCATTTCACCTTTTTAGCATTTCAGAGGAGGGAGATATTCTTGCTTTCTTTCGAACATGTCTGTTTTATCTTAGAATTCCAGGCCGTTTATTGTTCAATATGCCGTTTGGGCATTCATAAGTGTATATTAAGAATTGAAGTAGTTGGAACAAACATGAGATATATACCATAGCGAAAAGGGAATGGTTCGCTGCCAGTATTTTCCAGTAGCCGAAGGACGAATTTCCGAAGGCCGACGTCCACGTACAGCAATTTTGTACTGCATTGCTGCATTTTGTGCAGTACTGTATTTTGAAATGTTTCGCTACCGCTCTTTTCGGTAGAAGGGTCTCTATCGTGTGCGAAACGGTGCTTTGTTTGCCCTTTTTCGTGACAAAGTGCGAAAGACGGGAAGCAATTATTCGCCGATCGAATTTTTACGAAAACACAGCTTTGCACTTCAGGGTTCTTTTTATTCCCAGGTTTGGTCTCCCAGCAAGAATAACTATGAGCGACAAAATATTTACAGTTTACTTTCAGAGAAATCTCGCTGAACTTTTGGCACCGTCAGGGTAATTTACAATCCCTAATTTGTCAGCTAAAAGGTGTGGTTTAATATTCCGATGTGAAATTGAACCGTAAAAGGGATAAAGAGGTGGACATGTTAGTGCCAAATGATATCATTAATGGTATTGATTAAACGAGATCCACCGTCAATTGAGATTGTAACTATTACAAAATTTAGTTTATGTAAGTTCGCATTATCTTAGTAAGAGGTCAGGATATCCCTCCTCACATAATTAATTCTCAACCACATATCCCATACAGATAACTGTCACAAATCAAATGGAGGAGGTTACGGTGAAATCCTTTGAAAAGTTAAATTTCTTTTTTTAGGCCTACTTTTATTGGCTCTTACCATTATCATTATACGTGTTTATTATTACTTAATTCAGAGTGATATATTTCTGTCAAATGTCACTGTATAGTGTTTCATCCCAGTCACTACCACACAAGGACTTGTAGGTTACGAGATAGACACCCTTTTATTATCGTCGGCCGGTTAGCTGGGAGTATAGCTTCCGCGGGTGGTGGGAGTCCTATTGAAAGTAAAAAAAAGGGCGGCACCCAAGTAGCTATTCACAGAGATGATAGATGGTAGCTAATAAGCAGAAGAGTACACCAGTATACTACTGATTGGATTGTTGGAGGGATCGAGAGATGTTCTTTGGCAGAGGGAAATTCATCCGGACATGCTAAGGCACACATATCCACATGCACAAACGAAGGACCCGATATAGCAGCGGACCGACCGCGCTTGAGTGGGCGAATACTCTTTCCGTCTTTTCAAAAACAAACGGGCTAACGCTAGGGCACAGATATGAGAAGAACGATGCGTTAAAAATATATAGTGGCTAGGGAGCAAGAAAAAAATGGGTTGAGGGTTTAAGGGGGGATGAACGGAAAGGGGAGGATGGGGTTATGGCATGGTCCAAATGTGGGGGGAGGGGATTGAGGGTTAGTTTGGGGAGAGGAGGAGTAATTGGATGGGGCGGGGAACCTATCGAAAGGTTTGGGGTAAGGGGCAGTTTTGTGGAGTGGAGATTGGGGAAAAAAAGGGGCTTACCTATAGTGTGAGGGAGGAACACAGAAGGATGTTCTCAATTAAAAATCAATACGAGCATGTCTCGACCCTCGTGGTGGGTAGCAAGGGGGGCGGAGAGGGATGCTAATCAAAAATCAACTCCATTCTCTCCCAGCATCAAACTACGCCACCACTAACACAAACACACAAGCACAGTCGAACTGCCCCACACTTTTTTTTTGGGGGCGGTTAAGCTCCTCAATGTCCTTTCCTCACGCGTACAGTTCTCGTCTTCCCTTCTCAACCCTTTCCGCTCTCTAACTCCCGAGAATCCCTCTTTCACTTCGCTCACCACGAACCCCTTGTTCCCTTTTGCCATCATCTCCCGTTATGTCGCGCATCCAAAGGGGATAAGGAAGTTGGAAGCTGGAGATGGGATTTTTTTTCGCTCAGGCTCGTTGAAAAAAGATATGCTTCCCCTGTTTCTACCAAAAAATATTTTTTTTCAGAGGCTCTAAGCGGCGGGGAGTTCTCTTTCATCTAAGTAGTTCTGTTTCTGACGCCTCCTGCAAAATTTTGGTCTTTTCCACCTGGGGTAGTTCATATTTCTCATTAATCATTGTGAAGTAAAATTTGCTTTTTTTCAGTTTATCTGGGGTTGAAATATAATCCTGGTGTCATTGGCTCATTCATTTGAAAGATAAAGTTTAACCAAATTCATTTAATTCAATGTGTGGAGTTCACACTCACTTAGATGGGACAATGCATTTGAATACGATATAATTCAGATGGTACAATGAATACCATGTAGTTCAGATTCTGCAATGCGACATATAGGAGCCCAAATTAGAAGACAGAAATCCCTCGCTACGAATGTTATTGATAACTTTGTTTATGCAGAACAAAATGCAATGTTTCGCGGCATCTTCAGTTGTCAACGCCAAGTCTCGGTCGTCATGAAACCCTCTAAGAATAATCATACCAGAGTCTCAACAAAAAGTATGAGTCAACTTTTGTGGAAGATGTACCGATTTGAAAAAATGTTCAGTAATGTATCTGCACAGGTATCTCAAGCATTAAATCCGCTTGAATACAATGTCACCGATATCAGTGAAGTGGGGTCTTAAAAAAATGGGGATACGCCTACTAGGATTCAATAATATAGTATTCCTTGCGAAGGAATGAAAACGCGATTTTAGCAACACTTTGTCAGCTTTAGCAAAAATAGCTTTTCTATCACCCCTCCGTCCGCAATCTCCGCTGCTTGCAACGCCCCAGCCACAAGCGAAACCTTCTCTTGCTTCGCGTGGGACCGAAGAAAGATCCTTCATTTTACAAACATCGACTCGATTTCATTTCTTTACTCTCTTTTGCTTTTCTCTTTCCCGAATATTCACTCCGCATGAAAGAGGAAACCGATGCGGGCAGCGAAGCAGAAAGCCCATGAAAAACGCCGAAGGGGTGGGAAGAATATATTTCTCGCTTGGAAGAAATGGGCATTGATATGTTCACCACGAGCTGCGTGAGCGGGAGATGTATGAAAAAAGGCGCGAGCCAATTTTGTATGGGAATGTGTTTGAATTAAGGTGGGGGAATGGGTCTGAAGGAAGACTAATCGGATGCGTTAAAGGTAACGGGAGTGAGTATGAATTCAGAGTTTGGTGCAAATGGAGGGTAGTGGCAAAGATTCAAGAAATGCACTGGGAATGGGGAGTAACGGAGTTTGTCATCCTTGCGTGACAGAAGTAATGAATGGAAATATTTCTTGCTAAGGCTAGCAAATTTATTTTTCTTAGAGGTGCCCAATCACCAAAATATCACATTGAGTTAAAAACTCCAAAGAGACTGAATTATTGGTAAAAATGGTCATCCAGGGACCTCTTTTCTCTAAAACGCTATACTAGCTTTAGTTCATCTGAATATTTGTCTATATCAAGTGGATTGTTACTAAGGTTATTTACTATTTAATTTGGTCTTCTCCTATACTATGCCTTAACATTATCATTTTTCGGCTGATAGGCAGTATAATTTCTTATACTCTTTAAAATTTATTCATTTATACATTGCGTGAAAATTATTTCTCAGAACAATAAAATATGCCCAAGCAAATGAAATACTTACTGAACAATCAAGTAAACCGATGACGCTCTTAATCGATACTGAATAATAGTACCTTTGTTCTAAATGTTTTAAATTGTTAGTTATTTTCACTCCAATTTTGCTGGGGCGAATTTCAACAATCTTTAATTTGAATGGATTGCAAAGAGCGCTGTACTCACGCTTGTTGTAATTATTAACCAAGCAAAAAGAAAAAGGTTTGTTCATCTAAAGAAAAAATTTAACAAGAAAGAAAATTTAAAGAAAGGTAAAAACCACAACCGTTGAACGTACGTATGAATAAATAGAATTCTACGCCATCACCGTTGATTGCAAACCAACTTTATAAACTGTGAAGGAAGTTTTTCAATTACTTTGAATCGGCTCGAAAAGTCACTCTTTCAGCTGCTCTGGGAGGGTGAAAATCAAAGGATGAAAGAAACAGTGTGAAGGAAACGGTGTGAAGAGACGAATGGAAGTAGATCCCGTTCGTTACCTAGTACGGCTGGAAAGTGGCACCGCTTGGATTTGAGCAAGAGTCTAGTCCGTTTCTGATTCAACGGTTCTCCTCGTTATGGCAAACGCTTGGGAGGTTGGCAATGGCTTCAGCCGAGCGAGGGCGAGAGAGATAGAATTCTAGTGAGTGTGAGACCAATTATCTACGGAGCAGGTGAGCTGAAGAGGGTGAGGGGAAATATGAATGAGGAATGAGAAAAAGGAGAGAGAAAGAGGCGTGAGTAACACGGACCTTAGGGATGACTGCGGCAGGATTTAATAGAACTAAGGGAATACTAACCGAGTAAACCCATCATGTAGGCATCTCTTGTAAAACAATCGTAGGTGCATATATTAGTCCCAGGTCTAGCAGAACTAGTAATTTTAGGATTAACTGACGCATGGCCGCAGATATCTCAATTTACTTAATCCGTACGTAACCATTAGTCCGTGATTGAATAGAGGGACCGGCTGTGACACTAATAAAGGCTGAAATGCTTGGCATTCATGTATGGAAAGGAATGTGATCCTTTCCTGCTCGTTAACACAAATTTTAGACGATGAAAACTGCGAGATATTCAAAAGGTCTTTTCGTGATACTCATGTTTAAAAATTAATCATTTTTTTCTTAAATAATAGAACGGTGAAGCATAAACTTATGAAGCATTAACACATTTCCAATATTTCCATCATTTTTAAAATTTTAAAGCATGACATTCATGATGAAAGGTGAGTTATATTCGGTGTGTTTAGTTATTTAATTGTAAAGATGACGAATATAAACATTTATGACTCCTGTTTATTTATATTATAATTACAAGGTAGTGTAAAAATACGCTATGAAATGTATTTTCCCTTCTTTGATAAATTCCTTCTTTTGAATGAGTATTATTATTAAAACCTTCATCCACCCTGAGATTCGAAATTGAAATATCAAAACGTAGGATGTACGAACGACTTATATAAAAGATTTATTGTTTTTGGGACCTCAAAGGAAAATTAGAAGCGGAGTTAGCACTATCTATGATCAAAATACACCATCTATTTATTTTTAATTATTTTTATGCAAGGATTATTTTATTATATTGGGGTGGGAATTATTTATTATATAGTGAATGGGTTGCAAGCATTGCCGAGCCCATTAGAAAATGTGTGATAGGTAATGGATGCTATTAGTGTTAACAAAACAAAGATTATACAGTTATAACCAAGGAGGAAATTAAAGTCACAAATTAAAATGTTAGTTCATAAACTTGAGCAGGTAGGACAGTTTACTTATCTCGGAAGTGTGTTAAACCAAAATGGTCTAAGTAGTGGGAAAATAAAGGGGAAGAATTGCGTTAGGTAAATAAGCTTTCAGGAGTACGAGGGAATTAATCAAAGGGACGTTGAGTAAATATGTGGAGAAAAGACTATTTGAAACTATGATGTGGATCGTGGTATTCTATGGCGAGGAATCAAGATGTTACAGGTACATTTTAGTATTTTGAAATGTGAGTATGGTGAAGGATGGAAAATGTGAAATAGACAGAAAGAAAACAGTCGAGGGAATCGTTCAGAAAAATCCAAAGGAGGCAGGAAAGGTGGTTGCAGAGTATTTTGATTGGCAGTGAGATATTGAATGCTATAATGGAGGGGAGAATGTTAGGCAAACGAGGAATGTGCAGGAAAAGGACAATATAGTATGTTGCATGGAATGAAGGGAGAAGTGTGTGGAATGGAAGAAGGGCTTATTACAATGTCGGATTTAATGTTTTTTTAGCACAGGCAAGACATTTTTAATGGTCATTGTCCATCCATAACCTACCTTAACAGATGGAATTCCAATTTTAATAATAATTATTATGATTATGCTTATTTTTGTTTATTAAACCGTAAATTTGTGGGTTACTAAATGGTATTTTTGCTCAACATTGATTATGAAGCATCGTTCGTGCATTCAGGAAGACAAATATAATTCTTATTTTTGCTTATTCGTTGTGATGTGATTTATGTTAAATTTTGCATTGATGGGTGTTTGGTAGCATAAACTCAAAGTGACGATTTAAAGTACAAAGAACTGATATTTTGATTTTATTCTCAAGGACCATAAAAATGTGCTCCCGTCTTATCATATTTGTGAAATTTTACGAGAGAATCAAATGAGATAAAAGAAATTATTTCGGTGGAAACTAACGATAAAAAACAAACAGTTTACAATCATATCATACCACCTACCTCGCATCTCATTATTATATGATGCTCCTCTCTGTGGGTGAACTATCTCTCGAGAGCGATGACACAAAGAAGGAGAGGAAGCGCCGTTTGCGCTAAGATCACGATATTTTTTATCCTTTTTACTTAAGAGATGGATGAGGAGGATAAGGGTAGGAGGGATGGGGGTGGAAGAGAAAAAAGAACTCGTAACGAGCCCAACTCCTTCAATTCCACCTGGTGACTGTATCTGGAACCCTCTCAGAAGCGGAGTATCCGCAGAATCCACAAGAAAAGGGTTCTCTCACCCTTCCTTCCTCCCGTGCCACCCCCGCAGAACCGCAAGAGACTAACCTATCCTCTCCTCCAACAACCGCCCCACACCCTCTTCCCGCTGAATTGGATGGAATCATGAGAAGGCAGAGCGACGGGAGGCAAAGATGAGCAAGAGAGGGGAGTTTTAGAGAGAGGATGAGATTTGCTCTGAATGGGACCTGGAAAGCGAACGATCCAGGTAGATTACTGTTTACCAATCCATTTGTGAGGAAGAAGAGAGGGTGGGAGTTTGCATCCGGGAGGCAGCGGGATGAGTGGATGTTCCGAGAGGGGGAGAGTGTCTACCGTGGGGAAGAAGAGTGCGGGAAGAGAATTGATGGCCTGGAGAGGGGAGGGAGGGCGAAGACGACAGTTGATGAAAAGCGGAAGAAATGGAAAAGACTAGGGGATTTGGTAGCTGAGGAAGTGTGCCCATTGAGGTTGAAGGATTTCGTAATGGGACGAGCAACAATGCTTCAATATAGTTCGGCTGATTCTTTCTTCGAGCAAGGGAGCATCAAAACAATTGGTTGCCCAAGGAATGGAGGATTTATATCTCTCTTTTACACCTCTGCAGGACACGAGCAAAATGACGCAACTGTCGGCAATGTGTACTTAAGGCACGTTTCCTGCCGGTTGTATTGAAAGATTAGCTTTTGCTTCTTTCAAAGAGAGGATCAATAATTGGTAATGAGGAGGAGAAAATTGCAACTCAGAGAAGATCATCATTTATGAATTCGTCTAATTTTGCAGTATGAGAAACGATTGGTCATCAAATCGAGCTATTGGTTCTTGATGAGATTTCAAAGTCACTTTGATAGTCATCGTTTCGTCATTAAGGTTATTCATTTCTTCACATAAACTATTAGGTCGCTTGAAGGACGTTAGATTTGCATGTAATATGCTCTTGGCAATGCGTTTCATGAATAGTGTGCAAATAGGCTCATGCACGCAAAACTTGTATAGCGATCCAATAATACGTTTTGCTATATTTGACATCTTATCAAATTTTCATACGATGAGATTTCCATAAACATCTACCAACGTGACGAGATCAAACAACGAATTTTATACGATTTAGAAATATATTTAACAAGGAGACAAATTTCGTCGACTTGTAAACAAAGAGGTGTGAGGAAAAGCCGGAAAGGTTGCTTAAGAAAGTCTAATAAAATTTTATCTTCCCCAATCCCTGAGTCGATTTTACGTAGTGAACACAATTAAATATCATATGAGCGACAAATTATTCATAATATTTCGTAAAGTCGGAGGAAGTCCAAGAACCAAAAATTGAAAGTTTGGTAGCAAATTTTCTTATCTTTCACCGATATAGTTTTGCTTCAGTACTGAAACAAATAACCGCTATTAGCTGTTTCATATGTATCCCAAGAGATCTTGAACCATTGAGAATTCCAAAAAAATACTACATTACGACTGTCAAATTTCACCACATTACTTGGTCTTTGCAAGAAGGGGGAGGAAAAAAGATTCCAAGGATAAATGGTGCTTCCAGTATTATGCTCCTAACGAGAAGACGACATAACACAATCACAAAAAAAATTCAAACCAATTTTTCTGATATGTAAGAATTTTCATTCTTAGAAAAAAAAACCTTTTCCCACATTCCATTCCAATTACCACACCTGTTACTCTGCAAACTAAATTACTTCAAATGTTAATACGGAAAAGATAAAATTACTCTACTGGAATCGTTGCAAATGCTTTTCTACTGAGAAACTAATTGTAACTCTGTTTTAACACGGACATTTTACATTTGTCTTGGATAATGGCATAGTAAAAAGCACTTTCTGGATATTTCTAAAGAAAAGTAAATAATGTAAGGTAATATGTAAATTTTAGAGCCATCGAATCTTATGCTTAAATGCATTTTTTTTGCTAGTTCCGCATAAACGCTCTTGATATTCATTATTCTTAGTCATGCTATGCATCCATTTCATGATTTTCACGGATTTATACCTTATTTGAGGGTATCTGAACAATGTTTTGATAAAAAATTCGATGCATACATGTAATTCAGTATAATTAGCGTTTTTTATTGTGTGTTAAAGCTCTGCCATAGTTTTTCCCAAAATTGGCACACTCAAAATGGTATTCTATTCAAGGCTATTTTCATACTTATCCAATTTTATCGGGGAAAATTTTAAATTTTATGGTAGTTCCAGCATTGATAATTATGGCATTATGCTTTCCTTTTCATTGATAAAAAATGTCACTCTTATCATTAACTTTTCTTAGCCTAAAGTTAAAAGCCATATGGCTATCCCAAATCAAATAATTAAAATATCACCAACTTTGATTTATATGAATATTCTGGAAACCCATTGCGAAATCTATTCATTTCATGGTGGCTCAAAATTTAATACAAATAGTAACCCTATGAAATAACATCAACAAATTTCTATCACGTTAAGAAAACACTCGTCTCTAATTTTATCCAGGAAGTAAATGTTTCTTGCTTCATAGCAAAACAGATTAATGTGATTGTAATGTAGCAAATTCATGCATAGTTCATGTGTCCCTTGCCTTTAGCAGGATGGGATATTTGGATCGTCCCAAGGCTTTAAGTTGAAATTAGCATATTTTGTATTTATAAAAGCAATTGCTGTCGTCTCCATTTTTTTGTATGGACAGAAAAATATAATATGGTATCATTATGTGCGGAAAAAAATTTCCAGAGTAAATTACGAATTGATTTAATCCAAAGGTAGAAATAACATTATTCCTTCTTGTATGCTCGATTTTATTTTTGATATGATATCGTCTCCTTCATTGAGGAAACATACTTGTAGTATGTAGGTACATGTCAGCTGATAACGTTTAATATTATATTCTTCTATGACTTTCTTTCAAAAATGTATTGGAATATTAATAACCACTGGGGAAACAACATTTAAATATACCCAATGAGAGAATATGATGCTTTATAAAATTTATAATCCTAAACCAGTCATGTAATGAATTTTTAGGAACCGATAATTATTGCTGCAAGCAAGAAAAATAAAGGTTCATGTACAATAATTTGGTGTATTTTTGGAATTATTATTTAAGGATATTTTTCATCCCATTTAACTTTTGGGGAAACATTAATAGCTAACGGCATAAATTTTACTCAGGCTAGTTGGAAAAGCAATTGATATTAGGAAAGCATTTGACGATTGCAATTTAGGTAATATTATGAGTTTTACATTTAGTGGTCTGAAGCAAGTACATAGATCGTAAGTTTTGAACTGAGATTAACAATATCTGGAGATGTTGTCAACTAAATTCTTTGAAATAATATTGGATGAGGCTTGGAAAAGGTAGAATGGTATAAAAGCTTTCTCATGTATCAGGGATACTATTTGCCGGCGTCGTCTTAATATGCCGACGCTAATATTTAGTTTTCCTACACGAAAGAAAAATTTTGTAAAGTAGCGTTTATTAAGTTTTTCATTATTATAATCAGGAATATTACATTAGTTATCTTTGAGTCATTAGATTGGTTTAATAGACTTGTGACGGGCGTTTACGAGTATACGATGTAAAGATTAATATAGACATTCAAACACTTCCCTCTTAATGTTTCCACATTTGTTTACATCTGATTTCTCGTGAACTTATCTTAAATCTGAAATAAAATTAAATATTTCTTCAATAAGGACTTTGGTCAGCTGTTTTAGGATCGTTCGCAACTTCTAATAACATGTACGTAGACTTTTCATTTGTTTGGGTTCTTTGCTCTTTTTGACAGATGAAATAGTGCATTAAAAGTTAAACTTAAAAAATAGAAAAATAGAGAAAATTATCTGCTCAGAGAAATTAAAAACGTGCAAATGATGCAAGAAAGGATATACAAAGAAAAACTAAGTCGCAAAAAATAATAATAAAACTATAACGGTTCTTAAAATATGAAACAGTTAAATACACAATATGTGAAAATTAGATTTTGAATACAGAAGAATCTTAATCGACTACATCGACTGCTTTTTCAAAATGATTTTTGCATCCCATTCCAATAGATTACTGGTATAAATATGGGGAATTATGAAAATACGTATACACTACGTCGCTCGCAATGACAAATTTTGCACCCAAAAAAATGTCTCCAGTCCCTTGGGTTAACGAAAGCGTTGCAAAACCCAACGTTCTTGCAAAGTAAATACTCCCTCTCACTTAGAATTCACAGGAAAGCCTGTTATTTTGAGATAGATAAAAATAAGGACGATGAAGGTTTCCACGCATGCCATGACTGAGTTTTTGCTTCCGCGTATTAAATATTTTGAACCCATTCAACGCGACGCAGGTGCCCGAGAACTACTGTAAAAATAACGGATTTCAACTAATAAACGCTCTCCTCCAGAAGAGAGAGATAAAAAGGCGACTAAAACTCCCGTTGTCTGAGCCTCCACTCAAAACAGGAAGAAATCGAGTCCGGGCTTTGAATTCGATGCGGCCACGGGCAAGGGGGGCGCGGTGTGCGTCAGAATTCCCTCTACTCCTCCCCCCGTACTCAGGCTCACTCCTTTTATTTATAACGCTATCAATTCGCGGATTAGCGCCGGACCCGGAAAGCAGATGTTTTCGCGACGGGGATAAAATATTAATAAACGAAAAAAGTGGACGAAATTGAGTAACGAGGGAATACGCGCTCGGTGGGTGGAAGGGTTAGGGGGCTCGGAGGAGTTGAAGGGGAGAGGGTGTGTTTCGCAGGTCCTCCACCCGTACACCTCCCACCGCCCCGGAACCCCGGAAGGAATCGTTCCACCCCGCAGGAGAAGATATTTTCGGCATTAAAGCGTTCTATATTTGATCACTGTGTCGAAGAATCATAATTGCTTGATTATTCTTCCGCCTTCCATTTCCCAACCCTCGTCCTCCTCCTCCCTGCACGTACCCATCAGCTCTCCCCGTCCCCGTTCGCCGTACTATTTTCCCTCTTGACGGGAAATATCCTTTTTTTCCTCCCCGCGCTCCTCATCCCTCTTTTTGACGATCCCTTATTTGTGGGTGCACTATCTCGATTTCTGTAAGGGATGAGGGGGAAAGAGAGAGAGAGAGAGAAATGGGGTATCAGGTTATTTTTAATTTAGGCAGTCAGTGGCAGTGAGGAAAGAGGGAGACGGGGAGGGAGGTAGGAGGGAATTGAATGATCTCCGTGGAGAGGGAACGCTGGAACAGACAAGCGGATGGAGCAGGGTTGGTTGGGTGGCGGGGAAGGGGTGGAGAGGAGGGGGTGGAGAGGAGGGGGTGGAGAGGAGGGGGTGGAGGGAGAGGTTTCGAGGAAGTAGTCTGGTCGCCCATTACGCAAGGAGTGTGCTGTAATCCCAGCGTCCGAAGCAACGGCACTCTGGTCAGACAAGTTGTTTTTGTCCGAAGATAATGACGAAATACATTCGCATTATTGTTATTTACAGCGAAAACTTTGAGGAATCAATATCATAGGACAATGAGATTTGAAAGCAGCTTTCATTAAAACGTCGCAAAATTCGAAGTGTTGAAACAATGCGCCTTTCAAAGAAATCCAGAAATATAGACAATAGATAAATGAACGATGAAAACATCTATTTGGTCTGAGTATGAAGGAGTGATCGATAGCTCATTCAAATTGCCAATCGGTCCTTGAATTCGAATTTAGCTTAAAATATATAGATCTGCACTTTCAAAATTAAAGAAATATCCATCGCTGTAATGAAAAATATACTTCAAATCAATTTTGAATGTGAGGTTCCGTTTACTCTTCGAAGCAGTTTTCTTGAATTGGGATTAGAATTAATATAATAGTTATCAGAGAACTATGCGTTACCTTTGCATATTAATTTCACGTTTTTTTATCGAAATAGAAATGTCAGTTGATTTTAAATTGAGTGGTACCTAATCAAATTCCCTAGATACAATGGAGACTTTAAAATGGCCATTTAATAAAACCCTGGGATTAAAGGAATAAAATAAATAAAATCGGAACCACATATAAATTTCGATAACATGCTAAATTATAATCTAAACCATTGTGGTGTTAAATAATTTTATGTTTCACGAATCTCGCTACAACTTCCAGCATTATGCCTGCTGCAAATTTTGATAAATTACAGCCTTTTATGTGTGTGAGTGTTTTTTGTGCGTAAAGATAATGTTATTAAATATATAACATCCCTCGATATTGCTTGATATTGATCTCGTGTGGACACGTATTTTTCTACCCTGGCAGTAATGAGCTGTTTAGGTAATTTTTTATAAGGGCACTGTAAATTGGATTCAGAACTCATCTCTTCTTTAATGCATATGATTTTCTGAGTAATGTTTTTTCCATGAGGATGAATATTACTTAAATGGATGTCTGGTGGACAGTTTCGCAGAAAAAGAACATTTTTAATTGAAAAGTATTGCGATAAAAAATAAATGACAGTAGTTATGTGGAATGGTTTTTATTTCAGTCATATGTAATTTAGAAATGTTGCCTAGAATTTGTCTTCGAAATAGCTTTGCGCGCTTGGCATGAGTGTTTCGGGGAAAAATAGGAAAGGGCGTTATCAGTTAATCCATTTCCCTTTTTAGGGCTACCGGTAGGGAAGCTGAGGAAGATAAAGGATAAGATATAGAGGTAGGCTTCGAAAAAATATATATTGCGGTCCGGAGAGATTAATACCAAGAGATTTTTAAAGGGGAGTGAAAAAAGAAATGAAAAATACCGAAAATAAACAACGACGCTTTTGCTAATACGGAAACAATTGCCACACCGACAATTTATTTCCAGGGCCTCTAAATAGCCGTTGGCGAAGGGGAGGAATTTTTTTGCTGGGAGCGAGCACGGTGAAGGGGAAAGGGCAGCATATCGGGTGGGGGTAGAGTGGGATCGGGGTGGACAGAAGCCCGGAGACCGAGGAATCGAGAGGTGGATTGGACGAAGAAGTAGCAAAGAGAGGTGGAGTATAAAACATTGTTCGGAGAGCCAGAGATTCGTATAGGGTTTCAAAATTATGGGGGAAGGTGGAATGTTTTGGTAAATGGGAGCGTTTGAGAGATGCGTTGAGTAATTACAAAGTGACTGAACATGGGCAAAAGTCTATGGAAATGCCAGAATATTCTCTAAGTGAATGGTTATATCCCGGGTTTTCATATCCATTTGCATAAAATGGGCTTCCTAGTAAAATAAACAAATCCAAATGGCAAATTTCTCTTGTACGTATTTCAGCATGTGTACAATTTACAGAATATGAACAGCTTACACTTACAGGTGTATATGCATATGCATATATATTGCCTTAATTTGCATTCAATATTTGGTTAAACGGTGGGTAAATAATGTTTAACATTAAAGTCTGTCTAAATTTTGAGTTTCCTTTTGTTCGTAATTTTTCTACTAAAAAACCTTCAGAATAACATTGAGTGAGACATGTGACATGTAGGATCACCCTCCATTTTAACCCTTTCAGTGCCAGCCTCTTTTCCCTGGTATACGTGAAAAATGCTAGGGGCTGTTTTGATGAATTTGGAGAGTAAAGCTGCATATTAAGACTAGGAATAAAGCCCAAAAATGAGTAAGAATGAAGAAATAGAAAATTTTTTCTAGGATCTATAGGTATCGTGCATGAACAAATCAAAGAATGTGAAGGGAAATGGTGAGCTTAGAGTGTTATTTAATACTATACTTTGAACTGATCGAGGTTTAATTATCATTTAACACTTCTATCACGATTACACTGAGGACATTTCGCAGAAATACATGATTTACTGGCATAATGTTAAAAAAATATTATATATAATATCAATTATATTCGATGAGAATATAATGTCAATTATATTCTCATCGGCAATGGATGAAAGATAGGGTAAATGAGGTTATTAAATTTAGCAATAAATTAAAATACATAGGGAAATCTAAAATCAAATGGTTTATAATTCTATTTCTTTTTAATTAAAATGTCAAGTTAAATATTAACGAGGACAAAGTATGTTATTTAATTTCGGCTGAAATATTATATTTGTTAACATTCAAACGTTTTGCGAGATCTCTTTGATAGGATATATAGTTAAGAATAGATGATAGAAAACAGGAGTGGATAAAATGAAAAAACTGGTTTTTACTAAATTATTACTAATGGAATCGATGACGATTTTGAGAAAATGTCCATCTAATGATAAGATAGATAAAGAATGGCCCTACAGAAAGGAGTAATAAGTGGCCGTTGAATGAAATTATTTTCATTGGAGAATGAAGAATGGGAAGTTTAAAAAAATTCTGGTTGGGCTGGCCAGGTCAGAAGAGGCGAGGAGAGTGAGAAGGTCCGAAGAATGTGATGAAGCATGGTTAAAAGAAAGGTAAGATTTTAAGGAAAAGACTAGAGAGAGAGGAATGAGAGCGGCCATACAAGAGGCTGGCGTGGTGGGTGGGGGTGAGTGAGAGGATGGAAAGAGGGAAAGGAGAGGCCTCGCAGCGAGCCGGACACTCGAAAAATGGAAAGGAGGGAAAATATGAGCGAGAGGGGGCATTCGTGGAAAAAATTTAAAAAAAAGCTTACTCGACCGCTTATCTTCTGATCGCAGCCCACGGGGCCTGCTTAGGGCGACAGAAATTTACGGTCATAATACAAACACGTACCTCCCTCTCTCCCCCCACTCGAAACAGCGGACCATCGCACCCCACTTCGCCCTCCGCCCCCTCCTATATCACTGCCCGATTTTCTCCCATCCCTCCCCTCCTCCTCGCCCACCGAAGATCCCCCAATATCCACCGGGCCCACGCTCTTCACGCCCAGCAAGCGCTCAAAATATCCCAGTGAAAATTAAAAAAAGAGGGACCCACGTTCGTAACACAAAATTTTTCGCTGGCACTCCACCTTAGTTACGCAACTGGCAACGTCTAGTTTTGTCTCGTCGATCGGTTTGATCAGAAGCAATAGGTTTTGATCGTATGGCCCTCCTTTGCATACGAATGGCTGGATAAGTTTGCATTAACTGGAAATGGGAAAAAATACTGGAAATTCTTTTAGCAAAAATACTAGAAACACTATTGGGAAAAATACTGGAAACCTCCTTCCGCCCGTAACGTAAAATTCTATTCTATGTATGTATGAATTTGAACGCTTTCAAGGATCGTAATGCTTTCCCTCCTTTTCAAAACATTTTCGGGAAAGAGCTTCCGTAACCCGATGATCCCTGTTACATCGTTTGGGGAGCATGCATTGTCACTTCCTTTTGGTAGAGTGGCAAATGCTAATTAGGTCGGGTTATCAGCCGGAGGAGAGCGTACTCAGCATTTGTTTGCCAGTGAGAAGGCTAAAAAGGTGTTTGGCACACGAAAATTAAAAAGATGTTGTCACCTTTGACTCACAGCTGAGAATGACCCTTCGTCCTTTGAAAATTTGATGGACCAAATGAGCGAAGCATTTCTACTCACTGCATTCTTATTGGACGGGGCGAACGACGTGTCTGGGTGCAAGTGAGCTCTGCGATCGTCCTTGTAAAATCTTGTCAACTTGCGGAGAGAACACAGAGTAAAAGCGTATAGAAGTTAAAATGCATCTAGCAGGAAATAGAAAAATGAAATAGAAATATATTTGTTAACGTAAAGCTATGTGGAAGTAGTGGTGACTGTTTGAGATACAAGGTGTAATCAAGTCCTAGAAGATAGAACGTTGAATGAGTAGCCGCGTTATGTAAAGTTGGGCCTTAGAGTAGTTAATAGGGGAGATGAATAAGGGAATATTATATAAGAACTTTGTGAAAGTCTAATAGTGGATAGTAGTGGAAGCAGAAAAAATCAAAGAGAGATGGAAGAAATATAAGGAAGAACTGTATGGTAAATAACTAAGGCCTACAAGCTTAGACATAGAAAGAGAATATAATCTAGATGAAAATAGATTAGGCCCAGACATACTCGAGGATGAGATAGAAAGCGCATTAAGGGAGATGAAACCAAATAAGGCCGAGGGGGTGGACCACATTCCTGCGGAACTACTGAAATGTTTAGGAAAATGTAGGAGGAAGAACTTATATGGACTGATTCGAAGCATGTATAAGGAAGGAATCTGGTTGGACGGCTTTGTGAGGTCAGTGTTAGTTTCTATTCCAAAAAAGGTAAAGATTACATCATATGAGGAATACAGAACAATAACTTTGATTTACCACGCAGCTAAAGTGGTTCTCAGGATCATCAACAAAAGGATGGAGAGTAGGGCAAATGGTTACTTGGAGGATGATCAGTTTGGATATAGGAAGGGGAGTGGTACGCGTGGTGCCATTGTAGTAATGAGATCACTAATCGAGAAGAACATAGAATACTATCAGGACGTATTTGCCTGTTTCGTAGACTTCGAAAAGGCATTTAATAGTGTAAACTGGGAAAAATTAATGACTATATTGCAGAAAATAGGAATAGTTTGGAGGGACAGGAGGCTGATCCACAACCGGTACATGCCTCAGACTGTACAGGTAGGAATGGAGTCGGAGAGTCTGGATGGACAGTGTTAGGAAAATGTGAAAGGTAGGGTTGTCCATTATCACTGGTGATGTTCAACGTATATGTGGAGGAAATGATTAGAGAGGCATGGGAAGAAATGGAGGTAGGAATGGAAGTCGGAGGGGTATTTGTAAAATCAATTAGGTTTGCTGATGACCAAACTCTAGTTTGTCAGTCAGCCAAACAGTTGCAGCCATTGATAAGTGCATTGGACATTCAGTGCAATAGATATGAGATGGACATCGATATAAATAAAATCGAGATCATGCAATTTTACGGAAAGAGACAAGAACAGGTGAACAGTTTTCATGTCTGGTAAGTATGTTGGACCAAAATGGTCAAAGGCTCGTCAAAACTTTGATATGGAGCTTAGTTATAGACGGTATGGAAACATGGTCACTGAAATAGGATGATATACGTAGATTGGAGGGTTTTAAAATCTGGGTGTGTAGAAGGATGGAGAAGGTAGGATTGACCGAATAAAAAACAAATGAGGAATCGTTAGGTATGGTGAGCGAGAAGAGGGGATTGTTGGGAGAAATCATTCGGAGGCTAGGAAAAATGGATGAAGGGCGTATTGAACGGCAGTGGGATGTTGAAAACTGTGATAGAGGGGGTAGTGTAAGGAAAACGAGGAAGGGGCAGGAACAGTATAGGGATATTGGGCAGCTTGAAGGAAAGAAGGAAGTACAAAGAATTGAAGAGGGACTTATTGCAGAGTAGGATATTGGGTGGCGTTTTGCCAGGAGAAACAAAATATATATTTGGTCGTTTTGTGCATTCAAAACCTACCTTAACCAGTATATTACCTCATATTTATGCATGAATATATATATTATATGTATATATATATATATATATATATATATATAATGTATCTGAAGTTAGCACTAGTGGACAAAGAAGAGAAGACAGGAATTCTTTCTTAAGGAAGAGAAGGACATAGTTCTGCCCTTTTACCTTAGAACTGTAAATCAACAATTGCATTCGATTGCATATTATTGTTCGAGGCTTTGCGATATTTCTGTCATTGTATAACTGATATTCAAAAAATCTTGTTTTATTTCATTACCTTCATTCTTTTTGAGAGAGGAAAAGGAATCTGGGTCTATTTCATGGAGATATTTCAGTAAGGTTAATTGGCATTTTTGATATTCACTATCACCTATAAACCGCGTGCAAACACGATAGTAGCCTAAGAAATAGGAAATAATTGCAGTCCCTTAAATAAAATAAATGAAAAGACAAGTTCTCAAAGATCTCATTTTGACCCCAATTGTTTGACGTTAGGAAAAATAGAGCAATGTAATCCGTGTAGTCCGATTAGTAGTCCGTGAATGACAGCAGTTACCTGCACAGTTAGCTGTGCAAGCGGTTGTAAAATCATATGCTTTTCTCTAAATGGTCCAAGAGAGGGCCCAACGGCTATAAATTGTTTTCCTTAAATAACATTATTAATCACCATTTCATAGGAATTTTTCTTGCATGCTTTATCGTCAGAATGAGGGACACTTCACTTAAGGAAAATCGCTAACCCATGTCACTCGCTCCAGCTTTATCTGGTGGATGTTCATATGTCATTTCTTTGGGTTAGACAGTTTTTTATGATTTCTCTCTCTCAAAATGGTGAAACCCAATTGCAATTTTGCCCTTTTGCCTTACCAGTCGATACTTGTAGTACTTATGAGACCTTATTTCTATGGGCTAATGAAAGGGAGGAAAACGCGAGTTGTAACTTTTGTTTCTTTTAAATTATGAATTTAAAGGGAATAATAGACAAACGAATATGTTGATTTGGCACATATTTTCGAAAGGCGTGTGGCTTAGTGTACGCAATGTGTTGCTGAATCTGATAATAGGCTGAAGGTGCCTCATTTGAATCCTCTAACGAATTGCACCATGGAATTACAACGCAATTAATTAACAAAGGAGGATAGTTAGAGGAAATAAAGAAAGTGGAGGAAACAATTTTTACCATATTTTTAACTTATGCACCTTGAGAATGGTAAGAGAGGCTTGACAAAGGAGGGTATAACAATGAAAGTAGGAGGGGAGTTGACTGTTTTATAAAGTAGAGGATATCATAAAATACGTTGGGAATGTGTAGAGTGACCTGGATAGAGTGTTAGGCAGTTGTGCAATGAGCTTAAAGCTATTTGGAATGAGGCCTTAGGGATTCGCAGTTAACGCTATACTTCGTGTTTCTTGGGCATCAGTATTGTATAGGATAACCATATTGTGCATATGAATTAGCTATATGTAGAGTCAAATTTCAAGAAACTGCGGGAGACAGCCGCAACAGTAACTTTTAACGGAGTCATCCGCTAATATGCATTTCAATGCAACAATATCAGAGTGTAAAAATCATTCACCTTGACCGGAATTCGAATCAAGCTGAGTGCTTTAGCCAGTTAAGCTACCGAGGCGTCCTCTTAAACTCTGAAATGTTTGGGCTTTTAAAGGTACAAGATTTTGTGACGAAATACCATACACACAATGTCACATAGTTGTGTCCATCCAAAAACCTACCTTAAACGGTAGATTACCTAATAATAAAAATAACAATGTCACAGGCATTCGTAGTCGTGCGCGACGCGCCACAGTCCACGAGGTTAAAGCCAATTTGAAACACTAAGCTGATTATACCTTAGACAAATTTCAAGAAACTGCGGAAAATGCCAAAAAATGTCAGAGAGGGTACCTCGGTAGCTTAACTGGATAAAGCACTCGGCCGGACATCTAGGGATCCGGGTTCGAATCACGGTTAAGGCGAATGATTTTTACACTCTAAAATTGTTCCATAGATATGTGGAGTCCTTGAAGCTGATAACTGTGAACAAGGATAAGTTGATTTGTAATTCAAACAAATGATTACTATCATCTTGTGTATTGTGCGTATAATTTGAGAATGTTTGTGTTCTGTTTTATTTTTTCGGCTATCCTTTACTTTCAAAGGCCTTGATGTAATGCTTGGTCCATGCATTCACTATTGTTGCGTTTTTTATCCTTATTATTTCATCATTTCATTAACTTTAATTTTATTCAGTCTCCATCAACCTCTTCCCGTCCTCTATCCTATAGACTAATTTACTTGATTTTTGCGGAATTGTCCTTGAATTTTAAATCATCCAACGAATAGATATTGCTTGCTTGCCGACTTTATTTAAACGTATTTAGATCGCATTTAAGGGGAAAAGTTTTAATGCAGGGCTCATTGAGTGGCGATGGAATGTTGAATACTGTGCTAAGGAGATGACTGGGTAAATAAATTAGTGAAAGAAAAATATTAGAAAATTTCGACGGAACGGAGAGATATCAGGGATTGAAGTAAAAGAATAGTGCACTATAAGTCAGGGTGTATATTCAAAGTGGTATGAAGGACGGTTTATAATTGTAGCAGCAGGAACAGAAAATCAGGTGTTTCGCTGTCGACATTTCGGAAGCCAACTCTGTCATCGTCCGAAAGACATCCTTAGGACTTTATCCAAAGCGTTGAGAACGAGAGGCCGGCAGTAAAATACCTGACCTGGTGGAAAGTACGAAAGAATAAAATCCTTCAATAGCTTTATCTTATGTTACCATATCCTCTAATTACTACGAGTTAACTGGTTTCATTTCAACAAGTGATAACTTTGAATGTTAAATGTAATACTTTTGGGATGCTTGAAATGTACTTTTTAAAAAGATTATTCTGCGTTTTGTTCCACCATTTTGTGTATAGATTTGATTCATATCTTTTAAGGTTGTTTCAATTATTATACCAATTATTTAAATAGATTTATTCCACATTCGCGTTTCATATTATAATGGTAATTAGCTCTTTTATTTTTCAATCGTATTCATTAATGACAAGCTGACGTATTGATTTGAGCCCTCTAATATTTCTATAGTATGTGACAATTACATTGCAATCCAACGTCACCAGTGCTCATATGACCATTACGAACATTTTGGCACCACTAATAAACCATTATGATCGAAGGAGCAAATTCATCATTTTGTTTACCAAGTTTCCCTCTAGTTTATTAGGGCAATATTCCTGTCATAAAATAACGTTTGGTTAAGACACAAAATTCTATTTTATACTTTTTTTTAGCCACTTGACTTGCTCAATTCATACGGAAGCTAAATATAAAAGAAAAATATTGTTCTTCCTACTAGTTGGTGCGTATTTCCACAAGAAATGATGATAACGTAACCTCTATACCCACCAGTGACGCAACTTCTTTGACTATCCACGGGCCTATCAAACTCTCCTCGCACTCTTTCTGTTATTTTGCAGGAATGCTATTATTTTACATGGAAATTTAATTGTTTCATTGTAGTAATTTTTTCTATTTGCATAAAACCCATGAAAAAGTTTTCATCCATTAAATATTTTTACACACATTCTCTAAGATAGTGAGCGAAATGTGTTGAGGTACTTAGTTTATTACAAGGATGGAAATATTTAGCCATTAAATAATTTGGTATGGTAAAAATATTTTTATCCCCATATATTCACTTCAAACTAAGGGAAACGTTGAAATCAAAATGTTTTCCTCAATCATCTCCATTTTGTCCCTTAGCTCTTGAACCACCTTATCCCATAAACTCATTTGCCATGCGAATTCCACCACAATGCATACGCTAAGCTGTACTAGTATAATGGACTTCTCCCTCGCAAAGTGAAAACATTTAAGCTTTTCGTGCTGTACAACTTCCTATCTCCGCTCCAGAGATTAAGCCTCGGCGCAATATGGAGACGTAAGCAGCTTTTGTTTTTCTTAGATTTCCTCAAGGGGAAATGTGTGCAAAATCCTGTGCTTCTCCCTCTTTGTATGAGAAGAGTTCTCGTGTTATTCAAAAAGCTTGGGTCTTAATACGCATGCCATTATTTAAAATTCGAAATTCTTGCAATGTTGATTTTTTTCACGCTCCTTAAAAGATTCCGGAACCGCAATGTAATTCTTTGAATTCATTTAGAAAGGGTTACATTCTTTAAAATCTAATCCCGTCTCAATGGCCATAATATGAGAAATATTAGATCCAATGGAAGGTTTCTAAATCATTTGCCATCTTTACTCAAATTTCCCTTGCCTTATGACCTCGCGGCGACTTGCAGGGTATTTTTCAGATTTAGAAGTGACGTGTGAGATCAAAAGGTTCAATTTGTGATATGAAAGATCAACTAAAACTTTTAATTTATAATGTTAAAAGAATTACGGTGGAATTGAATTCCAACCAATATCAATTTATTCCAAAGGGTCCTAAAAAATAAGGTGAATTCTCTTATTAATTTTATTGGTTTATGAAACGTGGTCGTTGTAGCAGGAGGATAGACGTAGATTGGAGGCTTTTGAAATGTGGGTGTGGAGAAGAATGAAGAAGGTGACATGGACCGAAAGGAAAACAAATGAGGAAGTACTAGAAATGATGGGGGAGGAGAGGGGTTTGCTGAGAGAAATCCTCTGGAGGCAGGAAAAATGGATGAAAGGCGTATTGAGCGGTAGTGGAATGTTGAAGAAGGTAATAGAGGGGAGAATGTTGGGCAAGCGAGGAAGGGACAGGAACAGGATAGGGATGTTGGACGAGATGAAGAGAGAAGTACACAGAGATGAAGAGAGACCTGATGTAGATTAGGTTGCTGGATTGGGTTTTGTTTGGAGTTACAAAATGTTTATTTGATAGTTGTGTCCATCCAAAAACCTACCTTAACCGCTAGATTACCTAATAATAATTCAGCCGGAAAATTGTAGTACGCACTCCTTGATTAGAATACGGAATAATACGTATGGCATATTTGACCAAATGTACGAAGAGAATCTACAATGGTAGGCACTGAAAAAAAAGTATCATAAAATTGAGAAAAGGACTAGAGTTTTTAAATGGAAGGTCATCACAAATTTTTCATTGGCAGAATTGTTTCTGCGCAAAAATATACTACACTATATTTTCAGCCTCATATGTAATGTAAATGTGGTAACATTTTCATTTATTTGACTCCAGCATTGCATTGGCGGAAACCGTTGCAAGTTTAAACATGTACAGTTCGTTTACGGTAACAATGTAGGTAGTACGCGACGCTGCATTGATATTTTTTCGCCTCAGCAAATTGTCAGTCGAACCTAATCTAAGTAATCCGCAGCCATTTATAGAGAATTCTTTGTGATCTATAGCAACACTAGAAGGTGCTTATGTTGATTTTTACCGAGCTTAAAGAGGAGAATCAAGTAGTTTCAAATGAAGGTGCATCCGGATATACAGCCGGTGCTGATTTTATTTCTCATAATGATAAGGTGACTGTAAAAAATATTGAACATTTAACTGGGTACTAACCAAACGGTTGGTAGCAGGAAAATTGCACATGAGGCATTTTCGTACGCGTAGCTTTACGCAAGGTCCACCGCTACTTCACAAACATCTCTTGAAAATCAGTGTAAAGTGATTCCAATCTTCATTGCAGCCCTAAGCTAGTCTTGTCCGTTCCCCAGTGTGAAGAACCATCTTCGTGGAAAATCTTGGATATCATCAGAACTAAATCTGTTGTTGCATATTGCAACGACTGTCATTGGCGTAATATTACGGTTAAATCAATCAAAATTATACCAAATATACAATACCAATTACCCTTGCTATACAACATAAAATTAAATTTTTCCCCATCAATTTGTGTGATACAAATTTTATGATCGAAAAAGTAAACATCCTACGCACATTTCGTTTAGATTGTATTTATTCTCAATTAAATTACTTGTTTTCACCCACTCACCGCCTAGTTCAACACTACTCCATTCGAATGCTGTGTCGGTATTTATTTTTTGTGCTCGGATTGAAGCTTACATAGAAAGTACATGTGGAAACTTCGAATTGCAGTTAATTTTGCAGTACTACAAATCCAATACTACTTCTGTCACTGGAGGTATTATACTTAACCTTTAAGAGTAGCCTGAAAGGATTCAATAACTATTAAACAATTTTTGTTGGTAATAAAGTGAGAAATTTTAGTAATTATGGAATAAGTCAGGACGAATGAAATATAAAATATTCAGGCGTAGCCTAGATGAGTGAGTTATAACGATCTGAGAAGTGAAACCTATTTTTCTATTATATTTATTATTATTGTTTCATTACAGTAAATGGGAATTGGGGCAGAATAACATTTCCTTTGGAATTGAATTGACAATAATTGCAGTTTTAGTGATATGTTTTACTATATTTCTCTTGCATTAGCTGTTTTAGATATAACTGCCGTGTTACGTAAAACATTTGAGGTGGTACTAAGTTAAAACACCTTAGTATACGTCTAAGCTGCAATCAATAACTTATTTATATATATTTTTACGGTTTTTTGGTGCTTACCTTTCTTTTACATTCACTAGTAGACATCTCACCAAACATTTACAAGTTTAGATCAAAGGGAAGGAGGTTTTTCTATGGATAAAGGAAAAGAATTTCATAGTTTTGAAAATTTATTTTTACGTAAGATCAAAAACATAACACTGTGCCGAGCCATAAACAACGAAATAATTAAAAAAACATTTGAACGGACGCACTACCTTTTAGAAGGGTAAGCATTAACTCAGTACAATTATTGTAGCATGGGTTTTTCCACACAACATACGCAGTCTGATGGTTTCTCAACTGAAACACTCCTCCCGTAAGCACTTCGAAACACACCGTATATTCGGAACAAATAACATCCACATTTTGTTCATCACATCGTGGAAAAATAAATCACACCGAAGACATCGAAACACTTTAATATTGAGTTGACACTTCAACTACACCAAAAAATGATGAGAAGTATGAATAAGAGGAAACTTCAGTGATGGTCACGTGACCTTTTTCAGTTCGTTGGGGTGAAATGTGTACCCCTTCGAACACCATGATCACGAGTCAAGTGGGCTATACCCATATATACGTGTGTTTATGTATCCATGCATTTGTTATGTATATATATACACACACGTATATATGTGTGTGTATGCAGGTATATACATACACATGCACACATACTTTTCATATATATATACATGCACACGCGTGTATACATACATATGTATATCATTAAGGGAAGTTATTTGGGGAAAGATCTCTTGCTTAAAATTTTTCAAGTCCCTTTTTAGGAAAGCTGAAGAGAATGGTTTCGAATTTATAAATGACGATCATGGTTAACCGTACCAAAGCCCATTGACCAATTAGTGTTCAGTATGCACGACCACGTGTTCTTCATAAAAGAGTATGCTTGCCTTACACTCCTCTTCTGTGAAAGACTTTTTCAAGTGTCTTTTTCCCTCCCTTCCCTCATCTCCTGCCAAAGGGTAAGGCTGTACGAGGACGCGCGCGTGTCGAAGGACAAAAGAGATCTGCCAATTTCTGTGTTGGCTGTCAATTGAAGTTTTTGAAATGCTTTAATTGAAAAAGTGCGGTGGAACCTGACGGATTACTATTGAGGGGGAAGGGGAGGGTGGCGAGAAGAAGTGAGTGTATTTTGTCATACGATTAGGTTCCTCGCCAAGTCGAATGTCGGGAAAGGTCATTACTCTGTTCATTTACACATTTCTTTTTAAATTCAGCGTCACAGTCCGCCCAAAAGAAGTATCATTTGCGTTTACAACGGAAATGGATTTTAAAACACCAAACGAATGACTGGCGAGGCCAATAATATAGCAGAAAGCTCTAAAACAGCCTTCGAAAATCTACCGCCCGCGGATCGCATGCAGCCCACAAAGGGTTCCCATGAACCTCGCGGAATGATCGACACTTCTTTGGACACCTGATAAAATACTTTTAATTTTTGAAGGCTACATGTATGTGGCTCCAATACTTCGGAACTTGAAAGTAGATCCTTCGTATAGGATAGCTGTAGGTCCCTGCCCTTAATAAATTCCTTCCGTTTAGAGTAAATAGTAATGGCATATATTTATTTTATTTTTTATGCAACAAATATTAGTCATTTAAAAATAATATTTGATAATTTAATTAAGATTCACTTAACATGAGCAAATTCACTAGAGTCTTAACCTCAGTGGTAACTATAACATTACGATCATTGCACCAAAAATATGCATTCCATAATATAATGCGTGAGGGTCTAACGGAACCAAATAAATAAACGCTTAAATAGATTAATCGGCGTATGGAATTAAGACGTTAAGGGACAATTAACTGTTTCTGTGTGTGCGCGTTCGCATTAATGTATGTAATGTGCAAGTTTTTAAATTCTCAACACGTAACAAGAACCTATCTCTCATAGAATGAAAGATAGTAACAAATGATTGATTAGGCAAATTTCGGTTCAAATCATATATGGAATTACACCAAATGACTTGAATAGAGAGGATAAAACACGTTATGAAATTTTCTTTATGAATGAAGCTAGTGAAATTGATGAATATTATTCAATAGATGATGCAGCAACCCTGGGTAACTGAATTCTAGAAGGTTATGTAAAAATATGGAAACATCTGCTTCGCACAATATCCTCATAATTATGTTAACGGCTGATTCCTAGCGATCCTGGCAATTATTAAATGTCGATATAACAATCTATAATGCACTATAAAATTTGATTATAAATATGAACAGGATTTTATTGTTCTGATGGAAAATTGCTACACTTAAATACCTGATTTCAACTGAGTGACATATCTGTGTGACAACTTTTTACGGTCAGAAATCAATGGCGGCATTTTAATGAAAAAGTAAGCTAGATAAAATTTTTAATATTTTTAAAACAAGAACTGTAATGGGTATAAAGGAGATATTGTAAGACTATCATTATTTCATTGTATCAACCATTACTAATAAACAAAAATGTATGTTTCTCATTAAAAGAAAAAATTGGTGCCATTAAAGAGAGGCCAATCAGCCGTTAACTATTTGAGGAATATAAATATTTTATATAATCTCGCCCTGCACTCCTTGTGTTAAAAATATGTTATCAGTGTAGGTAGTTGCATTTCAAATACATAATGAGTCAACTGTAAATTCCCTTGCAATGTGAAAATATTATTACATAATATATACCGATGTGACGCAAAAAGTGATGGGCTACCTAGAGTGCTTTGTGTTGACACGTCTGAGACATCGCCCTTTATGATTACGACGCAATAACTTTAGGTATCCTCAAAAGCAAATGTTTGGTATTGGTCTGTTATATGAATATTCATAACAACTAAAGGGAGAAAAATACTGGCTTAAAGCTGTCGGTGTAAGTATGTTTGTATATGTGCATGAGTGTACCTACGAATTGATTCACATCTTTCATTATCTGCGATAATTTTTTGGCTTGGGGATAATAAACAGAAATAGCTAATTTACGAACAAATCAGTACTTGAACCGCGGCGAAAAAATAATTCCTTTGTTTAATCACTATCCAAAATGTCATCAAACTTTTCACTCATATTCGTCAAAGGTCACAACAACTTTTCAATTGGAAGATCCCCTTTCTTGCTTATAGGACATACTAGATTCTATTGAAACCCGCTAGATTTTATTAATCCAAATTTGAAATACGAATAATTACCAGAGAACTTCTTCGTCAAGGACTTAAGTGATGCTATCAAACAAACTCTGGATATCCTCTTCAGGCGGAGATAAATTTACAGCACAACCCAAGTAAGGCGAGGAAGTTTTACGACACAATTTGAGCACGACATTTTCACTCCATCAATATTCTTACATCTTCTGTTTAGAGTTATTAAAAGTGATGACACTTTTTCATGAATGGTTACATTAACATCTCGTTTGATTAAACGATTACATACCCTTATAATTTCCGAGATGTAGGAAAAAATTGAAAGAATCTGAATTCTCTCAGAAAGCCATGTGTTGACACATTCAAGTAGCACACAACCATTTAAAAAGTATCATAATTACAATTATCTCTTTACAATAAAATTTACACGGAGGAATCCGAAGGAATTTCGTAGTAACATGGAATGCATAACGACGGATTGATTGATTCACTCAATTACTGGTATTAATATTTTATTAGAGAGCACATCTAAATTTTCTTAGAGATTCTGACTATAGAAATTGCTTATCTCCAAAAAAAATTGGATAGCCTCTCCTTAAGCAAATAGAAAATAACATTTTCAGTTACTCTGATGGAATGGGATGCCTCCTTTTTCTTTTCAAGAGGCTAAAGATATCATTTTCCTAAAACTTTCCCTCTTCTCTTGGAGAGATCAGGGATCAATTACTTCGTCAGCACCTTCGGTGACCTCTGGCGGTGCAGCAGCGGCCGACGAGCTGCCAGGTCCTTTTCTTCCTCCTTTCCCGTCATGCTTCACGTAGTCGACCACCAACTCCAGCCCAATGAGGGCGGGGAGATCTTTGACTGGAGCCTCGCCCTCATCCCCGGATTCCCTTTTAATTTCCTCCCCTCCGACGTCCCTTTGGACCTCGACTTCCTCCTCGTCACGGACTTCCTCCTTGGTCACCGGGGAAGAGGCGGCCGCGCTGACCGTGGCCGTTGTCGCAGCTGCCGCGGCCGCAGCTGATGCCTCCCTCCTCCCCTGTACTTCCCTGTATATCCGCGAGAGATTCTGCAGAACGTAGTTGGCGGTGGGAGCCGTCCTACATCCGTGTTCCTTCCTCATCTGCTCCTCGTGGGCCATCCCCAATCGCTTCCTCTCCCTCGCCTCGGGCACGGTGAAGGCGGAACAGTGCTTGCTTTGGTGAACGCCCCCCGGGAACAAGGTGGGGTCTGAGGAAGTGGAAGATCCCGGCGATATCTGGCCTTCCTCCAGCGCCCTGCGGATTCCCTGCTCCCCGCTCTCTGATCCGTCCTCGTCCCCAGCCTTGTCTCCGCCGCCCCTCAGGTTCGCAGCCTGCTGCTTGCGGTCCCAAATGTGCCCAGAAACCCTGAGGTCTATGAAGAAGTGGAGTGGGTCTATGCCCCCGAAAGGGGTCTGCGGGGGCGGTGGAGGAGGCGGTGGCGGAGGGGGGAGCCCCGGGTAGAGGGATGGAAACCAGAGCGGTGGAGGAGGAAAGGGAGCTGTGGGGCTGGGTAGTAGTGCCGGAAGGAGTTCGGATGGCGGAGGTATCCCTTCGGATAGGCCAGGGGGCAACATGCCACAGTGGTGCAGGCCTGGTAGGAGGAGAGGGTGCTGGGGGAGCGGAGGCGGGGTCGATACGGGTGTCGTGGTGGTAGTCGAAGGGGGATCTGGTGTGCCCCTCATGGCCGGAGAGGAGGGAGGCCTTGGAGACTTCTCCTCCGAGGAAGAGGAACGGTTCGTCGTCGTCAGCTCTAGTGGCTTGTCTGGTAACACAGACATGTTGATGGGGGACGCGGAGATCTTCCTCTGGGGCTCCCCTAGGTCCCTCCACGACCTCTTCCTTCTCCTGTGAGGGGGTCTGGATGGCATCAGAAGCATGTCCTTGTTGGCGGGGTTCATTAGGTCTAGCGGGGGAGGGGGCAGACCAGAGCCGGGATGCTGGTGTTGTTGCTGTTGGTGGTGGTGGTGGTCTTTCGGTGGCGTGGAGGGGTTTGGCGGCGGGGTGCCGTCGCCCGGCGGGACAGGAGGTTTACCCGTCACAAAACTCTTCAGCATGTCGCTGAAAAAGAAGGAGTGCGGTAGCAAGGGCATGCTGTAGAGATAGGGTGGAGTAGCTGCCAGGAGTCGGTGGAGGAAGTCGCCGTTTCGGAAGTCCGGGGGCAGGAGGCGATGGGGAGGAGGTGGCGGGGGCGGTGGTGGCTTCATGCCGTGACCCCCCATCGATGGCGGTTCTGGCGACGTTCCGGCGGATAGTGGAGGAGATGTGCCGAGGTGCCGGGGCTCGAAGCCTGCACCAATGCCGCCGCTTGAGGCCATTATCCCGCCTCGGCGAGGGCTCCTGAAATGAGAAATCATTTGCCGTTACTTCTACGAACCGACCACAGCGCCTCGTTTGTTTAATCAGGTCTTTTGGGGAATTGTTTTCAAAATATATTGGATACAGATTAGAAAATGATACCTTGATGCCATCATATTCGAAGATTACAACATGAGTTAACATTTTTTTCAGTAAAAAATTGGATAAAAAATGCATTTAATCATACCAAAACAGCTTTGTAGCGAAAGAGCGATAACGAAGGAATCATAAGCGCATTCAAATAATAAGCACATTCAGATCATAATGCTTTGAAATATCCCATGCCGTATCTAATTGGGAGAATCTTTTCTAGTTTAGAGCAACGACAAGAATAAGCAATACATATGGGCTATTAATGAAAACATATTCCTGTGGTTACACAAAAGCTACTTAGTGGCACCATGCATAATCATCATGGGTTGTAATTAGCTCACATTTTTTTAAGGGAACGTCTTCTCTGATTATACTAACTTTCAATAATGATTTATTACGACCCGGGCTTCGCTTCCACGTATCTATGTGAAATAGTAAAATTGTCCACAGTACAGGTTTTTTTGCAGCCTATGGCTAGATAACCAATTTTTTCAGCTCTAATATTCCTCGGATCCTCTCTCTCCTAAAAAAAAGTCTATTGTCTCCAAAAAAGCCAGCATTACCCGAGAATTTCTTTCTACTCTTTTTTTCACCTAATATTCCTCCTACAAGTGTTGTATTTTCTCACTTTCCGTACTCCTATGATTTTTCACACTGAGATGGGGTCAATCCTAATCCCCCACTCGGTGCACCTAGATGGTGGGGGGGAGATGGAAAATCAGATCCATTAGTGTTCAAATTCCTTTGCAAGATTTCTTGTCAAACTACCCAAAATGGATAACCATAGGTGATCGCCTATTGTATTTGGCAATGAGCTATGAAATTTGATTTTGGTATGGAAACCGTATGGAAGCATTCGTCTTCCAGTTTCTCTTCCTCTTTGACGAATCGGTTTACAAACTGACCATCAAATGTTTTTAAAAACTTCACACACAGCCTTAGGCTGCATCCATAAATTAAAAAATGAATTTGGTATGATAGTTTTTAATGACTTGGAAGATACTGGATGGAAGGAATGATAGATAGATGGAAGCCTAACATACAGAAAAATCTTTCATCTCAATTTATACGTAATATAGACTGATGTGATGTGCAGTGCATAACTGCTAGCTTACGCTGTAATGAAAAAAAATGTTCTAAGTTAATTAGGCTGTAGTAGAATTAGAGATGAGACAAGGTGCTAATTTGGCCTAAAAGACTTACATAAATGAATTATTTTATTGTTTATTATGTGAGGTGTCCTCTCGGTAAAACAGTGTTTAAATACTTCTACCGTAACAAACTAATAAGCTCAAGTCCAACAGTTAATGAGCTCTGTTCGCAGAAATTATTCGCATTAGTGTTTAGGCTGCCTTGGATAAAATTATTCCAGGAACATTTCAAAAGGAAGTATCTTGATGTAGTGACCTAAAAGAAGAGAACCATCTTTTGGAGCCGTTAAATCATTTAAAAATTATTTAACCAATTTTCATTGAAAATAAATATGTGTACTGAGAGTTAACTTATCGTTCCCCATTTAAAATAATACTTAGCTGTGTGTATTTAAGTGAAAACGCAGGGTGCAGCTGCTGCAATATGTTGTCTCCTACATTAATAAGCATATGGAAGGTATTCGATATGTCTAACCAAGTACGCACTATACCTGTAGTTCACAAGCGTCCGTATGATATATTTTTTCTCTGTCAAATGGTTTTTGGTGTACAACCTCATTAAAACATATTTTTCAAAATTGAAGCTATTCTTGATACGCTTTATAAGGGTAAAATTGGTCATAAATATCAGTCGGAATATACATTTATTACCAACCATTGATTGTAAGCTACACAAATCCATGTTCTAACAACTATGTAATCAGTTTCCTCAATCTTCCACGAAAACACTCCCTCTCTGTCATTGCCGTCCAACCCTGAATTCTTCTGATAAACAGATCTCAAGCGTCGTCATGGAAGGAAGCTCCTCTGGGGGAAAGAATATAGCAGTGAAAGGAAACGAACTGTAGAATGTCGCTAATGAACGCTTTGCCGTTCTTTTTTTTTTGTTCTGAGATAAATCTGCTACCGTCTCCGAAATCACTCTCCCGCTTCTTCGCCCCCTTGCCTTCCCGTCTCACAATTTAGGCTTTCAAACACATTAGGATGCGTTTAGGATTTTGATCTTTTGAGGTAGATTGAGGGGCCAGCGGCGGCAAAGAGGAAGAGTGGTCGAGACTGGGAGGGTGGGGCGAAAAGTGGATATCTGAACGAATTTTCCAATGATTAATTTGAGCAGCAGAGAAATAATCTTTCCTTGCTCCAGGAAAGGGCTTTTTAAGTAGGCAAGAAATTATAAAGATCTGAAATTATGGGGATGGATAAAATGGTTCTTGAGGCGTAGGGATATTTCCAAGCACTCAATTTTTCCAATTTTAATGAAATCGCATGCCTAACCATCTGAGGGGATTCAAATGGAGAAACCAAAATAAGGATCCCTTTTAAGAAGCATGAATACAGAATAAAAAGGGCCTTCTAAACCTCGAGCACTCCTTGAGGCACGAAAAGGAAAGAAAATTGATTCAGGGACGTCGCGTTACCACTTACTCATTAATTTGTTCTCCCTTTAGCCCTTCCTGACAGTAATCAATCATCGCCGCCGTCTCACCCTACGCAAGACAGTTACAGCCGGCATATAAAATATGTTATAATACCTTGGTTATTTAGTCTTGTTTTACGAAATGGCCGATATTAAATGCTGCATTCAAATTGCAGTTGACACAAACCTAAAGATGAATTTATCGCCAATATTTCATCAAGCAGGTAATACGAGATAGATAGCCACCACAGTTGTTCAGGAATTTAAAATGAGACATAGTTCGGTATACATTTGCTGTTATATTTTTCATAATGCATAAATGTTGGGTGTTTCACCCACCTATTAGTTTATTAGAAAATCTCTTGATGTGGAAATGATGCTCAACTCACATAATCTTACTAACATAAGATCATTTTTGGCTTTGTTTAAAAGAGGAAGCGTTGATTCGTTCTCTCACAGCTAGAGACCATTATCTCGGGTGTTTGTAACCACTATTTACGCTGTACTACCTCAAAGTCATTTACAGCCGTCGGAGGAGCCATCTCCGGTCTCCGAAACTTTAGCGAGTTTAGGTTTATCTTTCCTTTTTAGAAGAAAGCTATATTTTTATACAACTGCAAGTGTGCTTAATGGTGAAATATTTTATTAATAGGTATGTGTGAGGAAACGGAAAGCTTATATCAACTAATGTTTACTGACTACCATCCGAAGTTAAGTATGAGGCACATTGAAACAGAAAGTTATCTGACCCTGAAGAAGTAATATCAGTAAAATCTTAACGTGGGCACGTAAAGTTCCAATTATGGAAACTCAAAAAATTAAAAAGGTTGCCTAAGTTTAGTTATGTCAAAGGCAGTATTATATTTAATCAGATTTACTGTAGAAAATACTTGAATTGAAGTAGAAGTATTAATAAAGACAGTTGTAGTATCAATTACTGATCATTTTAAAAGTGGAATTTGAAAACTAGATTTCTTTTAAACTATAAATAAATCACCATTACAATTTTCAACGTTCAATTTAAAACAGGTAAAAGTTTTCGACTGGAATGAATACTTTATTTCTATACTCAGTGTAACTAAGTAACAGCTATTGACCGTTAACAGACTGATTTACAGCTCAAATTTAGTCCAAGTAGAATATTTTAATTATCTTAAAATGTTGCAACATTGAAGATATAAAAACATGTGAAGTAATTTTTCACTACAATTATTGTCGTTCGCATTGGTAAAATTAAATTAGCGGCGGAAATAAGAATTGACTTCTTCCCCCTGTTTTACAAAAGGTAAAATATAAGTAACCACTTCGGGTAGGACCTGCATTTGTGCGAATTTTCGGAAGAAAGAACCGAAGTCTTTAACCGAGGGTGAACGTGAAAATCAAACAAGGTGCGGATGCTTCCATGAGTCAGCCGCAACGTCCTCCCTTTTTTTATTTATTGCCTAGCAGACGCAACTCCTTCCTGAGAAAATCCGCGTTCTTTTATGACTCTCTCTGTCTCTTTTTCCCTCTAAAAGGTCTCCCCTCTCTCCGGCACTCCCGTTCCCTCCCCACCTCTTTTTCCCTCCCCTTCGCAGTTCCGAAATCCCTGCACCCCCGCCTCTCCCTTTCACCCCTCTTCTGTTGCCGCCTCACTCGTCTGCACCCCTGTTGGCTCCCTCCCTTCCCGCCCCCTTCACGCTCCAAGTGGCGAAAACAAACATCTTCGGAATGCCTCGAGCAATTCGGACTTCCTTCCACCTGCTTCCTCCCGTGAAATCTCCGCCTTCTCTTCTGGGGGCCTCAAGCCGAAAACCTCGCGCTTGTAACTCTTCGCCGGTCCCCTTCTACCCCCAGCTCCATCCATTGTTCAACGCTCCTTGCCCTTCCATCCTCATCCCTTCCATCCTTTCACACTCCATTCCCCACACTATTGCTTTTTCTTGGCTTCCTTGAATTAAATACCAACATTCGCGTTGATTACTGTGGTAGTAAACATTAAATACTTCTCACCTTTAGTGATTATTTCCTATTTAATTAATTCATTTAATTTGTAGATTAGAATATATATATTTGTAGATATGAATTTAATGCACATAAATGTTTAATTTAATGCGCATTTTACCATATCATGTAGTCTACGCAACAAATACTAGGACAAAACAACGACCATGATCGAGACAGAATACGATCCGCGACTTTTGGGATGCCAGAATTCAGTTCATCTCTTTGCCCTGACTACACTATCGGTCTATCCGTTAAAATTACTAATAATTGATTCATTTCATTTGTTTAAGTTATTGTTTTAGTGAAAAAATTGTATGCTTTTTCAGCAATCCAATGCATATTTGTGTAATGATGAATATTTGTTTGCAATGCATCAATGTTCTTCCTACCAAAATTATGACTAACTAACTTCATCATCCACAAATTTTACCAAATCGCCTCTAAATTCACGATTAAAATCATTATTTTCACTGTGAAAAAAATCATAATGATAATTGACTTGTTGTCGTATTTGGTCAATTCTGTTCTCATTTCTCCGTGTTTACCGCCAAAATTCTGCATTGTGTATTAATTTTCAAAACCAAGGTTTGTAATTCAAGCGAATATTAGAGACCATATTTTCATATCTATTAGCAATGTGCATTTATAGTACATAATTTTGACGAATGAAGATAGCCATATACTATTAATTGCGATTTAGTCGAGCGAGATTACAAAATTTAAGCTAAAGTAAAACAATTATTTTCTGGAGAATATAAACCATAAGTGAAAGATTCAGAACTACTACATCCGATTTAGGAAGAGAGAGAGAGAGTTGGTGGAGAAAATTCTAAGCAACGACATGGGTTGAAGTTTTTGATTGAAAGAAAAATGATGTGCAAGTGGATAAGAGAGAAATAGAGAATCGAGAATTGGTATATTGTGATAACGGAAAGGAAGTTTTAGGAGCTGAAAACAGAATTATTGTGC